>JAHUTJ010076769.1:0-10505 GCA_036250325.1 Characodon lateralis
GCAATCAATGAAGACTGGCTACCAGGCTGGTCCAATTTAGCCATGAAACCTCCCACACTAAAATGACAGGTGTTTCAGTTTCATTGTCCAACCCCTGTATGTACCTGACTGTTGTGAAGCGCCTTGAGACGACGTGTTGTGAATTGACGCTATATAAATAAACTGAATTGAACTGAATTGAATTATCACTGTGCTATAATAAACGGAATTGAAAAGATGTTTTAAAAGGATTGTGTTTTAGTCATCTGCTACATCTCACAAAAATGTCCCAAAGGAACAATGCATTGCAGTACATATTCCTGTGTCATAACAACTGATGATGCTCCACTTTTTTAAAACCTGAACTAACAATGATAAATAGTGAAACTTAAGAAGTGGGTCACACAGGTGGAGTCTTGCATGTGGCTGGGAACCTGAAGAGTATTTAAAGCACTTGTGGTTTCTCTTGTCATTAATTTGATTTTCATCTGTACATCAGCTCCTCTGTCATTCATCCAGCAGGTAAGGTCTGCCTCTGAACAATTAAGGTTTTTATATCATTGTTAACAAAGGCAGGAAACATCCAGCTCAGACGTTTTTTATTTAATGTTATCTAAACAAATATTGTGTTTTAATTTCAGGAATCATGGCTGTCCATGTCAGACCCACTGCAGGACTGCTACTTACCTTCACTTTGCTGACTCTGATTAACCTCTCAAATTCATTGCTTGATGAAGAACATCTGGTAATGTAACCCGTTTTTGAGATCCAAACACAGAGGCCTCCATCCTTGTGTGTACCTTGCAAACCTTTATCCAAAACGGGTGAAAAATTTTTTTAAAAGAATGAGAGTTAAAAAAAAGTAATTTAAGGAAGTCTCACTTGCAACATTTTCTTTTTTTTTTTGTTTTATGTCAACAAGGTGTTAAAATTTTAATTTAAAGTTTAGAGTGTAATCATTTTTACTATTCAAAAATATCCATTGACAGTTCGCATGAGCTCTTTAATTAAATTTAATTTAAAAGAAATTCTCTTATAAATTTTCAGGATATTCTTCAAGAATACTTTCAAGGTGGACTAATAGAGGCAGCCAAAAAGAAGGTGCATCATTTGTGTCATTTTACATGGTTAATCAAGTTTTCCCTGTCTAATGAAATGTATTTCTCATAGGCACAACTCATGGACCAACTTACACTGGTGGAAAAGTATCATAATGACCAAATTGAGAAACTTTATCCCATATTGCGGCAACTGATAGTAGCAACCGACAGTTCTTCATCACTGCAAGAACTAAACACTGTCATCATAAACTTTTTGGTCAAGAAGAAAACCGACTTTGCCAGGGGAAAGACTGCTTTGGAAAATGAAATTGAGACACTTTGGGCTTTCACAGAGCTCCAAGAAGATGGTCATGATGAGCTGTAGTTTGTGTTGCAGCTGGTTAATGTGACTGTTTGTTTTTTCTCTTTTTGATTAAACTGATAACTGGTGAATCGATGAAGATAATGGTGATAGATGAAATAAGTGGAATTTACAATGTTAAAGTATGATGATTAATCTGTTTCTGGTTAATGATTCTGTTTATGATAAAATGTTTAGTCAAAATCTGTCAGTTTCTGTAATGCTGTTGTTTTCTGTGGCTTTTTTTAATATTGTCTACTTATAAAAATATAGCTAAAATCTTTAAGGAATTTGGATTTAATGTTTTTTTTAACTGTTATTGCTAGCTTAATGTAAGGCAATGCTGATAATTAGTTGCAATATCAAATAAATCTCAATATTTCCTGGGATTATAATCCCATAAATTTTTTTTTGTCTCTCCTTTTTTTGTGTTAAAGCCCCAAAAACAACTCGTTAAGCTTTTCAGCTATGTCCACAACTTTTTTAATGTGACTAAGATCAGGACTTCATAAAGGCCACTATTTGGTAACTATGATGGTAACTATTTTGACACTATGTTTAGGGTGACTGACCGAGAAGACCATTTTGGAACCAAGCTTTATGTTCCTTTACATTCAAGCTCTTTTGCTCCTAAATATAATGGTTATTCTGATAAAATACTTCAATTTTAGTTTCATCAAAACTCTTTGTTCCTGAGTTTATTTGCAAACTGTAGTCAGACTTTTGATGTGTGTTGTGTCTTCCTCTCTGAGTGGCCTTTCAGCCCATGTCAGTGTAGGACTCACGTTGGATGGTGACACACTCTTGCCAGCTTAATACCAAAATACCAAAACACAATCTGCTTCCTGACTGGAATGATGGCTGAACATTCCCAGGGTGTTTATATTTGTGTATTATTGAAGAGAACAGATAAATGTGGCTTTTTCAGGCTAATCAAGGAAAAAATTTGACTTGTCAAGAACCACAATTCTCTTCCTGATATCTTCGCTGTTTTCTTTTTGTCTCCCATGATGTCACACAAGGAAGAAGTGTGTCTGAGGTGTTGCCTTAAAAGTGTGCCTCAATTTAACCCAAGGTTTATAATCAGGAGCTAGCAAAGTCAGACAACATGGGGTTTCCCAAATTCTTTAAAGGAATAAGAATCTTAATGTATATAAACTTGTGACTGTAAAAAAAATAAAAAACTCTAAAAAAACTCTCTGTCATTATTTTGACATTTAGCAAATAGAAATAATCTTAACTGACCTAAATCATGAGAAATGAATTTTGTATAATTTTATTTAAAAATGTAATTCTAATCATCAGTAAACAAGTACATTTATGAGTTGTGATTGTTCCCATATCTTTATTATTTTCAACACGTCAGAGGTTTACAAGAGGCTTATTTCATTCTAGGTAGTATATCAGGCAGCAATTTAATTTGGTTTTACATCATTTATACATCATCATTAGACACATTTTCCTCCTGAGTGTTATAACTCTATAATAAACGTAAAAGTACAAATCAGAAGCTTTGTTAATCAGTCATCTTGAGATAACAAGAGACAGTTAATAAATGCAACAATGTTATGTTACGTAATAGTTGAACGTTTTCCATTTTCTGCATTTCTGCCAGAAGCATTTTCTTTAATCACTCATGTGGTTACACCGTTTACATGCAAGATGATTTAATCCCTCTAACATGTTTCTTTTGGTTCTCTCAAGTAGCTGCAAGGTTTTATGAAGTTGTGGAAGCTTTAAAATGAAACAGAATAAGTCAGATGCAGTTAAAAAACAAATTAATATTTAGCATCCCAATCATTTTTCTCCTCACTCCTAAAATTTTCTTCACTTTCGGGCTCCCTTTGGATTTTCATCTCAGTAGAAATGAATAAGTCATTAAATTATCTCAGGTCCTCTTCACGTTTCTTTAGGATTTCACCAGTCTCCTCAAACTTCTTGTCAAAATAAACCACAGCTTTCTCTAAAAACACTTTTGTTGCCTCCAGAATTTTTTCCATGGGGGGGAAGGCACCAGGAAATTCTGCTGTAGTTTTCTTCACCATTGCAATCATTGAAATCCAGTTTTTTAGAAATGTCTTCATCCGTTCTGAAGAGGTGCTGTTTTGTGACTTGTACTTTTCCTGAAAGGAGAAAGATAAGACTTCTTTGTGACAGGGCTTAAACTGGTGAAGATCTCTCCGCAAAAGAACCACAATAAAAGTATGTATTGACCTAAATTATATGAGATGCAATAAAAACTTAATCTCATCGTCTCATGGAATCCAGAAGCAGCAAGTTGCATGGTTTCACTTTATAAAGCTTTTATATGAGTGTTGCTCAACCACAATGGGTAACACCTTATTTATCTGAACTGGAACAGCCTCATTGTCCGTATCTACAGAAACCTTACATTCAGTCAAACACATGGACACCAAAGTAGCAGCTGTGATATGATATATGTTTTTAATGTGAAGCAACTGTGAACAGCTAAAAATCATATTTTTCCATCTAAGAAATGCTTTTAATTAACTTACACGCATCTCCTTGTCAGACTGGGCTCTTATGAAACAGACCAGATTCAGCAGAGTTAAAATGAAGAGCAGGCAATTTGGGTTTCTACCCCTGACTCTAGATGTTGTGTCACAGCTTACCGGAGATGTGAAAAAAAAAAAAAAAAAAAAAAAACGCAAAGAAAAACTGGATTGGTAGCACTGACACTGAGTGTTTATATGCTGTTAACCACTCCCCATGCTTCTTATGTTTATTGATGATGACTCCACCCCGCTTATGTCAAAGCACCTTGCTACTGCAATTCTGAACACCAAAACAGTAACTAATAACCACTGTTGATGTATTATTTGAACTGTTTTGAGAGCAGAGGCAGGATATACGCTGTATACCAGTTATGATTGTGTGTGGTGGCTCCTGATGCTCTGGACCTCAGCTGCAGTCCGTGTGAATCTCCCCCAAACTGTTTAATGGAGTTTGCTTCACAGTTTTTCATTTTTCTGATTTGACTAATTTGAAACAAATTTGACTGAATTTGTAGTTCAGTCAAATGTGATTGGTCACGTCCTTGTAAAACAGGACATGTAACCACGTTTAGGAGGGAAACCAAAAAATATCTTGGCTTAAATCCAGTCAACATGCTGCGGCATCACCTTTAAACAGGTCTTTAATGCTGCAAACTCCTCTGTGACTGAAACAAATTAATTCTGAAAACAGAAGTGGGCCAGAATTTTTTTTTCCAGCAATCTAAAAGACTCATTGCCAGTTATTGCTATCCACTGCCGTTGCAGCCAATGATGACACCAGTTATTGGATTTAGGGGACAATTAGATTTTCACATAGAGCCATGTTGATTTCTACTGTATAGTGGTAAATCATCATATAAAAAAAAATTAAATTTGCTTTTGCATTGGTCTGCCAAAAATCTAATTTGTTGATCAAAGAGAGCAAATAGTTGGTACAAATATGTTTTTTGAAAGCAACAACAAAGTAGGATGAATGAATGAATAATTTTTTCACCGTTACAGACGGTCATTGTGACAAATCTTTCTTTTTCACTGGAAGCTCTGTCACAAGTCACCCTAAAAAAGGTGTAAAGTAACACTTATCCACATCTCAGGGTCGCAGGGAATGCAGATGTGCAAACAGAAAGTAAAAAAAGAAAAACTTCCAGATTTCTGAGATGTTCCTCACAACAGTTTGTCAAACAATCAGCCTCAACTGTTAAAATTCAGAGAAATGTTTGATTTACTATTGCAGTTAAGAACAACAGGTAAGAACAACGGTTAAATTAAGAGATTCACGTTTTTATTGTGTGCAGCTTTATTCAACATGTAATGACAACTTTATGAAAACACACTTTTGATATTCAGCAGCTTAGTTGACCGAGACAGTGATTAAAACTTTACAGGTCAGCTTCTCTTCCTGCTAAGTTTTTTATTATCATATCCAACTGTGTCAGTTTGTCTTCGTAGTCCTTGATTTTTCCTATTTCCTTTTCAGACTCTTTGTTCATGTGAACATGAATTTCTCCCAGTGCGCCCTTTATGTCTTCATGAAAGACATAAAAGGCTTCATGAAATGGCAAAAATTCTGGCACTACTTTCTTGATCAATTTTCTTAAGAGGTCTATTAGTTTTGGAGCATCTTCCATCAGTTCTGCAATGAATGCATGGTCCACCATGTTGCCAGCCTGAGGAAACAAAAAAGCAAAACATGAAAACCAAAAATTGTCTGTAGTATTACCATTAGTAAAATACAGCATAATCCAAATTAAGTCTTTTACTTACCTTTCTCCTTTCTGCATCATGTTGTAGCTTCTGGATATTTTCTTTGATCTCCACCTGGAAATCCATAGAAAATATCAAACATTAACAGTTGGAGCACCTGATCCATGCAACAGATGCAACGTAAAAACAACAAAATGCACATTAAACTAAACTGGGATGACATTTAGAGCTTTCAATTGAAATTGTGATTCTTTAATTATTTCAAAGTAAGTCTGATTTAAAAAAAGAAGTAAAATAAAAGTACCAGGTCTTTTTTGTCTATTAATGAACTTGCAGGCCAGAGCAAGCTCAGCAGAGTAACAATTAGGAGAAGATCAACACCAGTGAGTCTTCCGCTTCTGGACAGTGCTCCTCTTGCCATCACTGCTCTGAGTTTCTATAATACATTATAGTAGCTAAATAAAAATAATTATGGTTGTTCTTAAACAGAAAACATTGTGGAAGTTGCATTGAATTTAATATAGCCATATTGTTCCTTATCATACCTTTTACTGGAGCTAGAGCTGCTGTGAAGGTGATGAGTGATAGAAATGGTGGAATGAGGCACCGCTTCGTGCTTTTACACTCTTGTTGTAACTTCCCCTGGGGCACGCCTTTTTTAGCGTTTGCCATTGGATTGATTCATAACCTCAGTTCAGTTACAACTGACTTTAACCCAACCGTTTTTATTTACAGTTTCATTTTACAGGAATATGCAATTATTGTAACATAAACGAATTAAGTCAAAGTGAAACTGGTTCACTTTTCATGAAGTTCTGCATGCAGGCAACAAAGTTACATTTCGGCCCCATCGGACCAAAGCATCTTTCTTCATACTGTGTTCTCTGCCAAGTCCCCGTCATAAGTTGTGGCGGATTTCAACCGGAGCTCTTAAGTGCCTTCTTATGTCTTTCTTTTTACCATGGATTTATTCTTGCCACTCTTCCATAAAGGCTTGATTGTTAAGCACATAACAAATAGTCATCCTGTCGATATGTTACACCACTTCAGCTGTGGATCTCTGCAGCTCCTCCAAAATTACCATGGGTCTTTTGACTGCTTCTCTTATTTATGCTGTCTTTCCCTCAACTGCCAGGATATGTGAACAAATTTTGCCATTATGCCATAGTTTTTCCATTTCTGAATGATGGAGAAACAGTTCCTTCATAGGGATGTTCATACAACCTAATTCATTTTTAAACGTCTCAAGAACCTTCCCCCTGACCTTCTGATGTCCTTTGCTTTTCATGATGTTATTTGCCAATTCTACATTTAAAACATTTGCATTTAATGCAAGATGCAGAACACATATGACACAAGACTTTTGTTTGTGAAATTATCTTTAATTATCTGTACCATAATAAAGAAGGAGAAACCATATAATAAAAATAAAAGTAAGATGCATGGCTTCTTTGTAATTGAGCAATCTGAAAGTTCACATTACTGAGCACTTCTGTGCAGAAATATCACTGATTGTACACTCATAAGTACAGAGGGAAACATGACAAGCTCAACTAGCAGCATATGAAGGAGCAAGCTTATGAGCTTCATCAAATCTCTGCATTTCTACAGAAAGGAGGATGCAGTTGTCTAAATCACAGAGGATTGAAGAAAAGCAGCATAGAGAAAAAAGTCATTTTTGAATTCATGACACAGTTTTGTTTCATTTGTTTGACATTGCAAAACAGAATATCAGAAAAGTTAAACATATATTATTATTTTAGCTTTCTGTAGCATAAAACAAGTTGATCTTATTCCACTGTTAGTCTTTCTAAATTACATTAAAATAAAAATAAATCTGGAAAAAAGCTGCAGAACACAATATTGTAGTAAAGTTATGGAGAAGAAACTGTCACAGTTCAGTATGAAGATCCCTTTGAGCATTTGACCTCCTGTTCAGGTTTCTTTCAGTGTCTCCTGCATCCCCAGCATACACCTTTTCCTTTTGGAGAACGTATGCAAGGACTTTTCCAATGAGGCTTTCTGTTAAATGCAGCAGTTGCGTCACTAATGGGTCAAATTTTGACATTTCCTTCAATGGTTGTAGCTGAAGCAAATGTTTGGGCAACGTGTCACTGAACTGCGTTGAGATATTTGCCATGCCAAGCTTGTCTTCAGTCTGGAAGGAGGAATAAAAGCTGTATGATCATCTTAGAATTCTCACTTTTATAAGCAGTTAACCAACCGCACCTATATGAGTAGCTTCTGGAAGAAAGTGAGTTCTGACTGACCCACCTTCAGACTGAATGCTTCATCCACGGCTTTCTGAAGATTCTGCTTGAATATTTCCTGAAATTCAACAGAAAAATCATGTGAGAAGAACAGGTGATCAGATATCAGTTATGAAACACTTTGCGTGCATAATACACTTGTGAACATTGCACACATTGTTTATACAAATATTTATTTTGAATTTGTATACGTGATGGTTCACAAAAGAAGGTTAAAGAAGGTTGCTTACCAGTTGCTCCTTGTTTGTCAGAGATCTGGCCTCATCCAAAAGTCTTGAAATGGCTTCATCTCTACTTTGTTCTGCTTTCTGATGGAGGAAAAAATCAGGTCACAAAAGACACTTAAATTATGTATTAAAATATTAATTATAGTCCCTCAGCCAACAACAAGTCAGCAATAAGGAGACTCACCTTTCTTCTGACGGCCACATTTAATATTTCCTGAAACTTTTCCGGGGATATTTCCTAAAATTTTCCAGGAAAATAAGCACTCCTTCAGACATTGTGTCTAAAGAAAAACACACACAATATCTCCAAATGTGCATTTGAGAGTCAGTTTACCAGTAGTTCATCCAAAAACGATGTTTCTCCCATGTCAATCAGACTCAGCAGAGAGAGAACGCAGATAAGGAGTCCGGCGAGTGAACAGCCCCACTTTTTCTTTCACAGTTTACCATGATTCCAATAACCCTAAAGAGATAAAAGCTTATGTATTAACCATTAGGACCAAAAGAAGTTAAATGAATTGAAAAAAAACCTGAATCTGTCATTCCATTGGTGTTAATAAAACTTACCTGCAGGTAGAAGACGAGCTGCACAAATATGGGAAATGTTTTACATGCGGATAGTTTTACCTTCTTCATGTGGGATGTGCCCTTTTACTTTTACTTTAAATAAACAGCCAAAGTCACCACCCACAGTCAAAGTCAAAACATGCCAGTTATTGTCAGTCAGGAAGCAAATGTGGAAGTAAAAGCAGGTGTGACAGTTCATAAAACGTTTATCAAATTGTAACCATTTCTAAAGACACAAAGCTTCATAATTCAGTGGAAGTTATCCACTGAATCTTCTCAGTCAGGAAGCAAATGTGGAAGTAAAAGCAGGTGTGACAGTTCATAAAACGTTTATCAAATTGTAACCATTTCTAAAGACACAAAGCTTCATAATTCAGTGGAAGTTATCCACTTATCTTTTTAAGCAAGATTACAGCAAGCTAAGACATTTCATTGTCAATGTTCATGCTAAATGCAAATGGAGCAACCTGTGCAGATGACTCACATTCCTGAAATGAAAGTAAGATAAAACAAAACAAAGAAATACATATAATTCGGTATACTCAAGGGCAAGAACATGGGACATGAGTTTTCTTTATGGTGAAATGTGAAAACTGCTGAGAGGGTTGTGATGGCCTGTGGTCTTGATCACAATGCAGACGGGTGTGTCTCTGTGCATTAATGAGAGAAAATGCGAGGACACAGCTGTTTTTGAGCCTGGTTTTGCAGGTGTACAGCATGCAAACATGCTGGAGCCTCAGTGTAAAGTGACACTGATGATTGATGTGGGTTTCTGACTGCAGTTGTGAAGAGCTCTTCCTGTGTTGTGCACCTGACACTCATGAGCTGATGAGGCTCTCTGTTTTTTAAAGTGCAGAACTAGTACCGTTGTGGTAATGTTCACCATAAGCTGTTGTTTATTTAAGTCAGGTCATTGTTGATGTGACCTCAGATGACCTAAAGGTTTGCTAGACCTCCACCTGCTTGACATCAATTATGATGGGAGATAAATATTGGGCTTGAGTTTCCTGAGGTCCGGGATCGCATCCTTTGTTTTTGTTGCACTCAGGAGTAGGTTGTTGTTTTGGACACTACTCCAAAGAATTTATACCACTGTTTTCTAGTTTGTTTTGTTGTTGCTAGTGATTTTGCTTGCCACAGTGTAGCTGTGAAACCAGACATCAACTTTTCAAAAAGACAATAAAGCAAAGCCTTCTGTCAAATAAATTACCAATAAGTTTGCTCTCTGTCCTGGAGAACCAGTGTAGGCAAAACTTAAAATAAATGTTAGAGCAAAACAGCCTGTAGACCTGACTCAAATACAGCAGTTCTGTCAGGAAAAATTGGCCAAAACCCCAGCAAATTACAGTCAGAGGCTTGTGAAAGAATATCCTAAATGTTTAAACCTATTATAAAGTTAAAAAAGCTATTCCAGACAGTTGAATAAATGAGCACATACATTTCTATAAGTCATACAATTATTAATATAGAGATAAGATAAACTTTATCGTCCTTCTACGCAGAAATTAAATGGTTTCAGCGGCAGGACAGATTAAAGGTGCACCTCTAAAAAGGTAATTTTAGGAAGGACAAATAAATAATAGAAACAATAATGAATAACCATGAATAAAGAACGAAAGAATTTACAAACAATATAGTGCAGAGGAATTTACATATCGATAAAGAGTTCAGGCGGGCAACTTGGAGGTCGTCCTGAACAGGTAAAGAGTTTAGGTAAGGTAAGGTAAGGTACGTTTATTTATATAGCGCTTTTCAGCAACGAGACACTCAAAGCGCTGTACATACAATTACAATACAATCACAAAGCAAATAAACACAGATACAGACACAGAAAAACAAAT
>JAHUTJ010076770.1:0-10502 GCA_036250325.1 Characodon lateralis
TTTAATGATATGCTAATTTTGTGAGATAGGAATTTTGGGTTTTCATGAGCTGTATGCCAAAATCATCCGTATTAAGACAATAAAAGACCTGAAATATTTCAGTTAGTGTGCAATGAATCTAAAATATGGAAAATAATGAACTTCATCACAATATGCTAATATTTTGAGAAGGACCTGTATGTACAGTATCTTTTATTGCTGTTTCATTTTGTCTCAGGGTTACCAAAAGCTGATGACCAAAAGAATGTAATGATGATATGAATGTATTGTCCTGTATTTTCTCATTGAACAACATAGAAAGGTATGAGTTGGTCAGAGTTTAGTCCTGCCCAGGCTAACCTCTACTCTGCCCAGTCATAGGTTTTGAGGAACACAGAGACACTTTTGTTTTGTTCGGCTTCGCCACGGATCATTGATGGATCAGCAAAGGACAGAATGGTCCCAGTAGCTTCAAAGACTGCGATTCATCTCACCCTTTGAACCTAGGGGGGAATGTTGGACCACTTGTTGCGGAGTATGGGACTATCTGCACGTTGTTGGACGACACTGTGCCTCTCCAATGGCATCGGCCATTTTGTATCCAGGACAGCCGCTCCTACATATCCCATTGAGCATTGCGACTGATATGACGGGGCGTCCCAAGTCTGACGTAACAAGACGCTATATATGAAGGCCTCCGTTTTGAACACCCCGCCTTCAGCTGGAAACCGGACTGGCAATTGAAGCGCATCATATCTGCAGAAGGGTCCCTTGTGGATTTCAGTTATTCTCTCTCGTTGAATAACAAACAATTCCTAACTGAGGTTTCTGGACTAGGAAGGCCAGAAATGTCACTTTGCCGATTGAAGACGTGAGCTTAACACGTAACTAAGAACATGGAGTTTCGAGGAGTCGGACCGTTACCGTGCTTCATCCCAAGACGACTTTGATGGTCAGATCATATTTTTCCTTTTCGCCAAGAAGGCCAGAAGACGAAGACTGACCGCTTTTCCTGAAGTTAATTGTGGATGCACAATTAACCTCCTTCCCACCTTTCCTCGCTCGACCCCCCTTATGCCCTCATCGAACTCTCCCCAGGCCCAAGTTTTTAGGCAAGACATGACAGTTGAAAGTGCTGTACATGACAAAAAGAAACAGAAACATAATAGGAAATGTACATTACAGTAGCATAAACGTAATTAAATAATTAAAAAACACAAGTAACTAAGAGAATAAAATTTTGATAATAAAAACTATATAATTTAAAATTAATGATAAAATGATTGATAAGAAAATGAAAGGAATGTTGGACTGAAATTTTAACTAATAATGTTTAGATGGTCCAGTCAAAGGCCGCTCTAAACAAATAAGTTTTTAATCTTGATTTAAAGCAATTTAGGATTTCAGTGCTTTTACAGTTTTCTGGGAGTTTATTCCAGATTAGTGGAGCATAAGAACTTAAATCTGCTTCTCCACGTTTGGTTCTGGTTCTGCAGAGTAGATTTGGGCCAAAAGACCTGAGAGGTCTGGGTGGTTGATACACTGACAACAAGTCTGTAATGTATTTTGGTGCTAAGCCATTCAGTGATTTATAGACTAACAGAAGTATTTTAAAGTCTATTTTGCTACTGCCGGGACTCGAAGTTGGACTCGTTCATCTCCCAGGCTGAAGTCACCGTGGTGGATAAAAAGCTCCACGGTGGCAGGGCTTCAGGGGTGGATGAGATCCGCCCTGAGTACCTCAAGTCTCTGGATGTTGTAGGGATGTTGTGGCTGACAAGCATCAACATTGCGTGGCAGTCAGGAACAGAGTCTCTGGACTGGCAGACCGGAACGGTGGTCCTCCTTCACAAGAAGGGGTACTGGAGGGTGTGTTCCAACTACTGGGGGATCACACTCCTCAGCCTCCCTGGTAAGACCTATGCCAGGGTATTGGAGAAGAGCGTCCGGTCAACAGTCGAACCTCGGCTTCAGGAGGAGCAGTGTGGTTTTTGTCACCAGTCGTGGAACACTGGACCAGCTCTACACCCTCTACAGCACAGGTGTCAAAATTCAGTCGTCGAGGGCTGCAACTTGTAGATGTTCCTCTGCTTCACACCTGAATCAAATAATTAGGTCATTAGCAGGACTCTGGAGAACTTGACTGCATACCGAGGAGGAAATGCAGCCATTTGTTTAAGGTGTGTTGGACCAGGGACACATCTAAAAGTTGCAGGACACTGAGTTTTCCCAACCGGTCCACATGTGTTTTGTGGACCTGGAGAAGACATTCAGCCGTGTCCCTCCTGGTGCCCTGTGTAGGGGACGCTTCAGGAGTACGGAGTTGTGGGCCCTTTATTAGGGGCAGTCTTTGTACAGTCTTTGTACAAGTGGAGCAGGAGTTTGGTTCGCATTGCTGGCACGAAGTCAGACCTGTTCCCAGTGCATGTTGGACTCCAGCAGGGCTGCCCTTTGTCACCGGTACTGTTCATAACTTTCATGGTCAGGATTTCTAGACGCAGCCAAGGGCCGGAGGGGTCTGGTTTGGGGACCAGTGGATTGTATCTCTCCTTTTTGCAGATGACGTGGTCCTGCTGGCCCCCTCTAGCCAAGACCTACAGCATGCGCTGTGGCGATTCGCAGCCGAGTGTGAAGTGGCTGGGATGAAGATCAGTGTCATCGTTTTCTTTAAGGCCGACTTGACCCACATGCAGAGAGAACACTCAAAACAGAGAAGCGTGGATTCAACGATTTATTTTATACGACTTCAGAGAAATCAGTCAGAGAGTGGAGTGGCCGGTAGTCAGGCTGAAAAAGAAACGGCAGAAGGTGAGTGGTGGCCAAGGTAAGAAATAACACTACAACGGACTTAGCTCACAGTTCAGGTAGAGATGGATCCGCCGGGGGGAGAGAGATGCGAGCCTGGGGCTGTACTGCTGCGTAGGTAGGCAAAAGGCGTTTGATGGTCCAGAGGGTCTCATGGGAGAGCGGGCAGGTTGCACACGATCAGACTGGAGGGTTCACAAGAGCGGCTGCCAGGCAGAAAGTGATCCAGAAAAAATCTAGATTCTGTTGCAGGAGGTTCCAAGAAAATCTCCAGCGTGGAGCTCAGTTAACAGGCCTAGGAATCAAGGGAAACAGAACAGGCAATTAGTCAGAGAACTACTGTTCAAGATTACAAAGTAACGGCCAGGTGATCACAACCGCAGTGGTCAAAACACTCAGGTGTAGAAGTGCCGGCGAGCCACTCTCATATAGTCCTCCAGCTGATGAGGCAATGATGTGCACCTGTCAGAAACTCGGGACTCCAGTTCAGGCACCCCTTAGTGATGGAAGAAGGTTAACAGCAGCCAGGTGAAAAAACAGACTCTGACAATCAGTTGAAGAGAGAGCTGTGCCGAAAAGCGAAAATCTCGATTTACCCGTCAGTCTACATTCCTACCCTCACATATGGTCATTAGCTTTGGGTCATGATTGAAAGAACGAGATCCCGAAAACAAGTGGCTTAAATGAGCTTCCTCAGCAGGGTGGCCGGACACTCCCTTAAAGATAGGGTGCGGAGCTCAGATTAGAGCCGGTGCTCAAACTCTCTTACATATACAATCAAAGTCTCTTTCGTATACCCTATATAATCACATTTAGTAAAATAATGTTAAGGGAAATATTATTTTCCAGATAGGAAAATAACAATTGTTCTTGATAAATTATTCTTAGCTGGCTCATACAATGGACTAGTCACGTGTTACCTTAGCCATTAGCGGTGTCGGCTAACAAAAGAAGCTTAAAGCTTGTTACCACTCCTTTAAGTCAGAACATGAACCTTTAAAATACCATTAATAAAGGATTAAAATGTACATGCGTCGCTGGTGCGTTATGGCTGATCTGTGTTTAAAACCACCTTTGGGGCTAGTGCTGCGGCTAACCTCCATAGCTGTAAGGGGCGGCTGTATTCAGCCAGCCAAATTATGATCTTGATATTTCTTCAGGTCATGGGGAAAACCGCTTCACTTAGGGACAACGTCCCTTGGGAGCTTCTGTAGCTTCAGCTCTGGGGAGTTCTCTGGAACACACAGGCTGCTTCTGGAAGCCTGAAAAGAAAAGTCAAGCTTGTCTTAATGAACCCTTTTTAAGAATGAATGATGGGTACACAAACAGCAAAATCATTCCTTAACTTTGTGCATGCAATCATCGGGATCGTGGACATTCTTGGAATCAAAGGATTCTTCAAAGTAGGAGCCTTACTTGCGAGTTTTAAGGCCCTCAGCTGACGCGCGATGTCTCTCCCTCCGACCTGGGTTGAGAGTTGTGTGGATAAAGGCCGCCATGTTGGAACACGGTGTTTTTGTTCAAACAGTGACATCACAGGAAGCCAGCCATGACTCCTCCTTTTCCTGGGCTGTGCAGGAAGTAGGTTAATGTGATTAAAGGTGCAGAGGGATTCATACTGGTATCTATGTACAGTCCATGTACATCAGAGTTGTAATCGATGGCAAGTCCCAACAGGAGAGAATGGGAAAGAAGAGTAAATAATATTGCATGTATGGTACAAGAATATGTGAAATAAAAATTATTACAGTTATAATTGTAGCGCTTCTCTTAACCTTTTCCTTAGGATAGCGCCCTGAGTTCGACTATATTCTATTATTTCCCTCAGTAAACGTTTGCTTCAGTCATTCAAATTCTCACTCCCTTTCACTATGTGAGACCAAATAACCAAACAATGTTTCTAAACAATCTCTAATTTATTAGAGATGTAAAAGAAAATATTTGAAAGACAAGATTAAGGCAGAGTTTGTAACAAATTAGTCCAACCTTCTTTAACAGGTATGTTAATCCAACTTCACTTGAAACCAAACTAAGTCTTAGCATGTAGATACTAATATTTGGATACTTCCCAAGTAATCTTGGCAAATACAACATACAGTTTTTACAGTACCTACAAACAAAATTACATACAAACAAACTTTAACCTGTGGATCCACAGCTGGTAACATATAACAACGAACCCAAATAAAAATCAGCCTGTTCACTGTTCAACCACATTACCATATGTGCATTAACCCCTCGTTGCAGGCCTGACTGTAGCTCGGGAGCGGTGTGGCTAAAACGATGCAGCCCGTTCACTCTGTTGAGCTAAATAAAATAGTGAGTACTCACATAAAGTCCAGAGTAGTGTTCGCGTCCTTATGTGTCACCTCCTAAACGTGTGCTGCATCTATTCAACGAACCCAGCTGAAGCGATGACTCAAACCCCCTGTTGCATCCCACGTTGCCAGAGGAGCTACCGGGCTTTTCCGGTCACCTGGAGCGCTATCTGGTGCTGCGGTGTGTCGCACTTCTTTTCAGCCTGCCTCGATACACAGCTAGCTCACTATCTAAATGAAGCAATCCATAGCTCATTTATTCTTGTTGCTTACTGTCTTGTCTCTTGTGGGGCAGTTACCATCATGCCTCTCTACACTCTCCCCTCCAATTCCAACTATTCTAACCCAGGTCCAGACTCTCTCTCCCCCCCCTCTCAATGCTCCTCCCCTCAGCCCATCAGAATTCAAAATGATGGCTCATTCATTTATGAAACAATAAAGCAGTTTTGTTTGCTTTACCCATGGAGCACATTTTCACACAGTCCATTGCAACCAAACTATGCCAAACCCAGCTCGTAGCCCCCTCCTGGGCAGCTAACATACAACACTTATAAATATAAATACCACTGAAAGCAAATATCAGTGTCAGAAAATACCCTGTCTGTCTGACAAAGATCAATAAACAGTTTTTATATGCAGTATAAATTTAATCAGGGCTACATATGTTATTATTTACTGATGGATCAAAAGATCCAGGGAATGGACATGTGGGTCCAGGGCTATTTATACTCAGAATCAGAATCAGAATCAGCTTTATTGCCAAGTTCGTTCATACAAACAAGGAATTTGACTCCGGTACACTTTGCTCTTTTGTTCTGTTTTTGCATTACAGAATATACAAATTTACAATTTACAANAATCATCTTTATTGCCAATTTCGTTCATACAAACAAGGAATTTGACTCCGGTACACTTTGCTCTTTTGTTCTGTTTTTGCATTACAGAATATACAAATTTACAATTTACAATGTACAATATACACATATCTAAATAAAAAGGTGCATTTGCAACATCTGTATGCTGTTGTTCTGTACTCTATTGAATGTTCATCAGAGAAACAGCCTGGGGGAAGAAACTGTCTCTGTGGCGGCTGGTTTTAGTGAAACTGTAGTAAAACTGGAGTAAAACTTTAGTAATACTGGAGTTTTATGTAGATATATGTAAAAAACTTAATGATAAACTGTATATACAGCTGAAATAATTGCTCTAATCTTAGGGTCACAATGGATAGAGGAGGTAAAACCTGACAGGGCACCCATTTGTTCAGACTTTACAGCGGCATTAAATAGTTTGGTTCAACGGTAACAGCAAGAAGTGATTTGTTGATGAAAATATTTACATTACTTTTAAGAATACAAAGAACCGTAATTAATGTATAATTCTGATGGGTTCCTGCACATGTTTGTGTGGAGGGAAATGAGAAAGCATATGAGAGAGCAAAGAGAACACTGAAACTTAAAAATGATTAAATAATGAATGTTCCATTTGGAAAATGTGATGCCAAATTACTAATAAGAGCTGTAGTGAGGGATGTATGGCAGGAAAGGTGGGACACCCATACTAAAAGAAGACATCATTACATAATACAGAAATCAGTTAAGTTCAAAGTCTTTAAAGGTAAGTGAAGAAGAGAGGAAGAGATTTTTTCAATGTTAAAGTTGGGGCATACTGGATTTAAATCAACTCTTTACTTAATGACTAAGTGTGTATTTAATGAATGTGGTGTTTGTGGTGTCCCTGAGGATGTAGAACATAGTATTATGAGGTGAAGCCAATATGATAATGAGAGGAGTGTAATGCATGATACAATTTATAAGTTGGGATTGGGATGGAACTTGGAAGGAATATTATTAACTATTAATACAAGTGAAGGGACTAAAGCGTTATTTGTATTTCTACAGGTTTAGTCCATTTTTTATAGTTATTTTTTTTTTCTAAATAGAATGTAACCTTAAATATAGTCCCTGAGACTACACACTCCTGTACAGTAGATGGCGACATGCACCTAAAACGTTGGTTGCGAGACGTGAATAAAACCAAAGAAGAAGAAGAAAACGACGACTAGAAGGTAAACCTTACCGAATTTATCAAGTTCTCGTCGTTAAACAGCTCCAGTTTACTTCGTTTACTTTAAATCAGTTTGATTCGGCTTTATTTAAGTATAAACGTGTTGCCTTTTAAACTAACTTTGAGCTCTATGAAACTTTAGCGCTGCTAAACTAGGAGCGTTAGCATCGAGGCGGCGCTGGTGTTATATATGAAAGTGGTGGCGAGTTCAACTGGTTGAAATCTTTGCGTTACATAGATGTTTCTAAAGCTTTGATGACTGCGTCAATACTTGATTAAAAACATCTGCTCCAGGAGCCATAGCCAGTTTAATTTGCAACACTCTATCCAGTTCACATCTGAGTACAGCAGAATAAAAAAAATGGAAACTGCGAACATGAAGCCGCCATGTAGTCTGAAGTGGACAATCTCTGCGTAGGAAAAATCATCGCCGGAACTCATTTCACAATGAAGGAGGCCGATTATACTGTCTGTTAAGCAATCCAATATATACTTCTACGAAAAACGTCCTCAAGTAGACTACCACTAGATCCCAAATGTGAATCCCTGTGTTGTTCACGAAGTTCCCGTAGTGTGAGTTGGATGTTAAGAACAGATCCTGTTTTCATGTAACCTCACCGGACTGTTTGTGTTTTTGCACTTCAATCACAATTTATGCATAGTAAGTTGAGGTTGGAGTCAGCATTGTTTGTGTGTAGATGGATCAAATTTATTAAATCCAAATCACATACCTCCTAACGCCTAATGTGGCGTTTGTGTTTACATGTCCATACAAGAGGAAAATAATAAGTCATGTAAATAAATGTCATACTGCAATGAAATATGTTAGTAACACAAAGTTAGCAAAAAAAAAAAAAAGTTGGTCCAAAAAACAACCGCACAAAATGAGTATCTAATCTCGAAGTTATGTCCTCTATACTAATATCTAAATTGCTCCGCCTTAACCAATAGATTGTCCAGGTAACCTTTACCTACCTGTTATTCATTCTCAAATAACTGACAGCTGTTGGCGCTTTGGGACACAAGCCCAGATGAGTTGGTGAGAATCACGTTTTCAAACAGAGTCCACTGACCATGGGGAAAATCTTAGTGTCAATAGCCAGTTTGCTTATTTGTCATATGCAGGTTAACACACAGTCAACAATGCAATGAAAGGTTGGGATAAGAAGAACCATTTGACTCACTATAAGAACAAAGTACTAATAGCATGCAATAATTAAAGTACACAACGTGCAGCAGCAATAAGCTAATAAAGTGTCACAAATGTGGTTTGGTGCAGTATTATTGTCCAGAGTTCAGTAGTCTTACAGCTTGTGGATAATAACTGTCTAAGTGTTTTTGTGCGTGCTGCCAGGCATCTGTACCGCCTGCCAGAAGGTAGCAGACGGAAAAGTCCTCTCACTAGGTGAGTGTGGTCCTTGATAATGGTGCAGGCTTTACCCAGACACCGACTGCAGTTAATGTCCTGCTGCCAGTGATGACCTCTGCCGTTCGCACCACCTTCTGTAGTGCTTTTCGTCTCTGACTGGTGCAGTTTCCGTACCACACTGATACAGCCCATCAGCAGGCCCTCAATAATGTAGAAGTTTGTGAGGATGCTGGTGTTCATACTGTACTTCCTCAGCCTTCTCAGGAACTAGAGTCTCCGTTTGGGCTTTCTTGACCACAATGTCTGCATGTACTGTCCAGGATAAGTCCTCAGTGATGTGAACGCCGAGGAACTTGAAGCTGCTTACCTGCTCCACCTCAGCGTTATTAATATAGATGGGGGAATGCTGGCATCCACGCTGTCTCCTAAAGTCCTCTATCATCTCCTTAGTTTTTCTGATGTTCAGAGAGGTTATTTTCCAGACACCAACTGGTCAGTGATTTCACCTCATTCCTGTAGGCACTCTCGTTGTCGGTATTGAGGCCCAAGATGGTGGTGTCGTCAGAAAACTTGAGGATAATATTTGAGCTGTGCCTGATAGTACAGTCATATGTGAAGAGTGAGTAGAGGAGTGGACTGAGAACACAGCCTTGAGGTACACCGGTGCTGAAAACTAGTGGAGGAGAGGTGTCTGCCGATTTTTACCACCTGTGGTCTGTTGGTAAGAAAGTCCAATATCCAGCAGCAGATGGACTTTTCCAGGCTCAGGGTGGTGACCAGTTTGGAGGGGATTATGGTATTGAATGCTGAGCTGTAGTCAAAAATAGCATCCTGTCCATGTGGTGGAGGGAGGTGTGGACTGCTAGAGCAATGGCATCGTCTGTGGACCTGTTTGCTCTATATGCTAACTGTAGAGGGTCCAGAGTGTCAGGAAGGGAGGCCAGATGTGGTTCTTGATGATTCGCTCAAAGCACTTCATGATGACAGATGTAAGTGCTATGGGCCGAAAGTCATCAGGACGGATAGCTGCAGGGAGTATTAGGGTCACTTGGATGAAAATAAGACTGTTTTGTAGTTTACCTGTTTTAAGTAAAAATGTAAAGAAAAAATATACCAACAATAAGGTGGAAGTGAAACAGGCACAAAGACCTGGGGCAGCCTTGTGTTCTGTAAATATGCTAGTAACTACATAACAAAGAAATTCTCTCTCTTTTAACAGATTAGCTGGGAACACAATTAGAGGCTATCCCCCCGCATAAAAAACCCACTTAAACAACACAGCATTTCACCCTTTCTTCAAAGTATCGCTACTTTATTCTCCATGCAAGATTTCGACTTTAATCACAAAACACAAGCTTGGCCTTTTTCCTCACCATTTCCATTTCTCTTCTGGAAATCACATTTTGAACCTTAAAATTTCTACTTTATTCTAAAACAAAGAGGGAAAATAAATCCATCCCAGAAGTTTATTGTTTTTCTCCAAGAGACTTAAAAACTCCTTCTTGTCATTTAAATATTACACAGGATGAGGGAGGAAAGTAATACAGCCAGTCATTAAAAAACTTTTTTCATTTCACTTGGCTCTTGAACCTTTCTGTTGCCCTTTTGTGATTAATCTGTGTTTTTGGATCTGTTTGTTAAATGGGAACTTGAGATCAATTTAGATTTTTTTCTGACAAGTTTTAGGCTATGAAACAACAGATAAAGAAGCATGGGACAATTTCTGCATAATTTACAAGCTGTATGTTAGCGGTTTGCAGCTATAATTAAAATAATCCAATATGCAATACTACAGCAATGAAATGTCTTTCTAGTGAGTATGTTTCAAGATCTTAAAAGATGTGGTCCAGAGTCAGATTGTATTTTGCAATGATTTGTAGTTCTTTGTTTATTTCCTGGTTCGGTTAAGTATTCCTGAAAAGCCACGCCCACAGAAACGTCTGCCAGCCTGGAAAAAAGGACGC
>JAHUTJ010076771.1:0-10499 GCA_036250325.1 Characodon lateralis
GTCTCGATCCAGAAGATAAGTCTGGAAGCCACATTGATAGTTCACATTTTATGATTAATGGACACTGAAAGCATTCCTTTTACTTCCTGTTGAGACTGATAAAAATTAATCGCAGACCTTAATAGCATAAGAACAGACCCTGAGATACTACTGTGTGCAAGAGAAGCAACAGCGAACAGTCTGTTTCCATCTTTGTTTCCCTTTATGAAAACACATTTATGTGTTTATTTAAAGAAGGAGAATGAGAAGATAATGTTTTGCAAAAACCTTTATTCATACAATAGGCATCCTGTGCCCACTTTAGGAAATCTGACTCCTGTAACTACTGACATTTCAGGCAAAGACGTGAAAAAGCCCTAAGAGTAAATGCATCTTTTATTGCAGACGCATAAACTTTCAAAGAAAATACTTAGTTAGACTTTATTTAATTAGTGTGGAAAACCAAATTCCCGTCTGACCCCAGGAAAGTATAATGTTATTGATTACTGAGTAGAAGTATACATTTAAAACAGAAATGTTTCAGTAACATTAGTTTTAAGTGATTTTGATTTTGTGACAGAAACCATTATTTTTTAATGATTGTTTTTCTCTCCACTGAAAATAGTTGGGTTTTTCTTCACTATGAGATTATGCGACTGAAATAAAAGATTTTTTTTCACATCTTCACGAGAGATGGCAATAATTATTCAAATCATTATTCCATTACCATTATTCCATTCACTGTACAAAATGTCCAGCATTTCTGGGTTAAAATTACATTCAAAATGTTTATTAAAATGATTTACAACTTGAGTTTAAAAAATATTCTGAAAACATAAAAATACATATTTTGCAACACACAGAGGTGATTTTGAATAACAAAACAATTTTATTCATTCTCATCTTCTATTTAAAATACTAATTTGGTTGGTTTGTTCCTTCATTAATCAGGGGTAAGGAATGGAGCTGAATGGTGCAAAAAAAATCTGCAGATTCTGCAGCAGTGTATGTATGTTTGATGTTCCTTTGACAAGTAGTTAGCTTGGTGAACAGCAAATCTATTCCACAATTCAAAGGAGGCCAACAGAAAAGCTGAATATAAAAAAAAAACTGGTGGTAATTGGAAAAAGAAAACTGAATGTGAGCAATGGAATGTGAAAAACAATAACTATGGAAATCATGTAATCTTGTGCAGAACAATGGAGCATTTTATCACCGCTGTGTTTTCTGGCTGGTTTGCTTGTTGTTGTTTTTTGTCTCTCAGTAATCCTGAAAAACGTCCAAACCAGTAAGCAGAAAAGTATTTCGACAGAACTTGCCAAGTTTCTGGGACCCAGATTTACATGTTTTCTATAATGTGTTTGACCATTTTTAACAACACACACACACATCTCATGTTGGTGAATCATGTGCAAACATAGCCTTATTTGGAAGTAGCTTCTGGTGTTCTGATTAGTGTAAAAGAAAAAGATACAGGAAATAATACTTGCCTGTTGGGAAACCTTCTTAAACACATGAGGTCATTTCTAGTTTTCAGAAACAGAAAGGACAGTTAACTTTCCAGAAAATTTTAAGTAAAACTTTGTGTGTGTCATAGCACATTATTCCAGTCTTCTCCTTCTTCTTAATGTTTGCTAAATGCAGATCACCCCCACATCTTCTTCATGAGAACAGTTGTGTTTCCCCACCTTTGACCTCTTGCATTCCAGCAGGGATCTTTCCCCACCATGACACTCCACATCATCCAGCAGGATCCTAACCCTGCTGCTGGCCTCACCCAGTGCGGCCCTCTTCATCACCGCCACCGCAGTTGTGAAGCCAAGCTGTCGACACACAACTGTACCCGCCTTCCTTGTGAACAGATCGTCGCACACCGTTCCCCACTCTCCACGGATGAAGATCTCCACCCTGCCTCGATCTGACAAACCGTCAGCACTCACAAGCCGCACAGAGCCAGAAGTAAGCCTTTTCCCTCCTCTTCCCCTCTTAGAGCCACGTCCTTGACCTCTCAGCCCTTTGTTGACTTGGTTGCTCTCCCTAGCACTTTGCTGCTTCTCTCGAGATAACAATTTCTCATCCCGGACTTTAGGTAATGTGGTGCTGACTGGTGTTTTCTGGAGCTTGTTGGGTTTCTGGCTTGCATAAGGTGCCCATGTTGTTGTCAGCAAAGCACCTTGAGGCCTTTTCAGTGACAGTGAGGGAGTAGGAGATGGGGACGGTGGTGAGTTTAAATTTAGGGAGGTGGTACCAGCAGGGTATGGAGGTGGTCTCCAATATCTTTTTGTTGAGGTTGTGCTGTTGATTGAGGTTTGAGCAATCCTAGAGTAGACTGCAGTCATGATGGTTGCACGATAACCTGAGGGAAAGACAGAATCACCCTCTTTATTTGAATATATTTTAATATTGTGCTAAAGCTGACAGTTAGACATGCAGGGAAATTTTATTATCTTATCTCAATGATTGATACATAGCCACTGATAAGGGCAACACACATTGAGGGAAAAGGCAAAATACACCCAATTATTTTCCATTAAATACATCACACCAGTGTGTCAGGTTGGTGGCAAGCACTGCTCCTTTCCAAAGCATAAGAGCCTCTGATAAAACTATTCTTAGCTGCAGTCTAGAAATATGTTTTGGCTCTGCCCACTTGAGGCCAATGAGAATCTTGAAGAAAAGTGCCAGGAATACAGGCGAAGCTCTCTTGGCATGACATGTCATACTTCACAAGAACTCAAGTGAAGAACTACTGGGAAGTCCTTATAGCTGCCTCCTACTTCAACATTCATCTGTGTAGTAACCACGCCCATTTCAAATTTCTGACCAATCTCAATTGTTGGACACAACTCAAGGAAAAGCTTCTGCCCAGATGATGTGTCAGAAACAAGCTGCAAGAACTCTCCAACAGGGCTGCAGGAACATTCTTGCAGGGAGAACAGATTCCTTGGATCTTTCAGGGTATGTTCAGCACGGTGCATTCGATCGATATTAAAAGGTGCATCTGACGCGTATCATTTCACATGATGCACCACAGCACTCCTGATGTGCGTTCCCCTTTATCAGTGAGCTAGCTTGTTAGCGCTAAGAGTTAGCTTGAGTGTGGTAACAGCATCTTACCTATTTGCTATTTTAAAATGCAACTATCTTTGGCCTAAAAACCTTATAAAAATTTTATAAAATCACTTGAGATTGACCAATGTCCATTAGAAGAGTTTGATATGTATGTTACTTGATTCAGTTTTGAAAAATATATATAAAAAAAATCATTTGGGAAAACTTTGGGAAACTTACAAGTTATTTTAACATTTATTATCATACAAGCTTTTCTTCCTGATCCAGGGATTTAACTCTCTGTTCACCACTTTTACATAAGTGGTCAGCGGATTGATGGAAGGATAAAATCAAGTTGTTTTCTGGTAAATTTTAGACTTTTTTTCTTTTTAAACTTGAGTTTACAATATTCAGGTTTTATTATGTAAAATATATTGTATTAACCTAAGATGTTTCTCTGAATTTTAGCCGTCCCCTGACCTTTTATTTTTTTACATTGGTCCTAATCCTTCATTGTAAAGCAACGAAATCTAATTTTTTATTTTATTATTATATTTTTTTATGAATGGTAGATGCACTGCAGCATTGAGATTAAGGGTACACTCAGCAGTATTTACATCCAGTTTACAGCAGCTTGTTAATGAGCAACAAAATTATAAGTGAAGAGGAAAGGTAAGTTATGAGTTTATTTGTTCATGTGTGTCATCAGTTATGTGACAGACATCCAAGTACCTAATTGACTGTGCATGCACTTATATTACTGGTTTATTGGGGTGTTTAACTCCATAAATGTGTTTAAAATGTTGTGATATGTTTAATATGAAGTTTGTCTTTTTGCTCATTTGTTATCATGGTGTTTCGGCAAAGTCCAAGAGCAGATTTAAACAAGAAGTTCACAGTTTTCATAGATTGTGGGACTAAAATGAAATGACTGGATTGCAAGATAAACTACACACAGTACAAAGAAATATGTGAGTAATTTGTAAGCAATTGTGATTTTATTTACAGTGCCGAGAAAAGTATTGACACCCTTATAAAGTTCTCTGTGTTTGCTTTTCTGACACACTTAAGTTATGCAAATCATCAAACACATTTTAGCATCAAAGGGACCCTCAGTAAATATGGGATAATTGTGGCCCACTCTTCCTTTGCAGAATCGTTTTAATTCAACCACATTGGAGAATAATCCCTACACAACTGTTTTATCTATTAAACCAAATTATTAATTTCAAGGTTTTGAGAGAGATGTTATTGTGAAGAATCATAAACAGGAAACATAGACACAGACACACAAGGATGATTGTCCGAGCTGAAGCTGAAGAAGAAACATTTATTCAAAAATAAATTAGTTTTAAAGTAGTGTAAACATCTGACATATAAATAAGAATTTGTCCTGCAACAAACATTCTTGTACCAGCCAAAGAAAAGCATGTTAGCAGTTTCGAAGCAGGAATTTATCGTCTTTCCACCTGAGTCTGACGTAACTTTGTGCAACTGGCATGTTTCAAGTTAGTTTCGTGTACATATTCATATTAAAATAAGATCAGAGATCAACACGATCGTAGAGACAGTGAAGGCATTTGTGATTATTTTGAATGATTTACCTTAATTAAACCTACTTTTTTCGACATTTAGATTTACAAATACTAAGATAATCTGTCAACCCCTTGAAAAACATGCAAAATGCAAACATAAACTGCATCGAAGAGTATACTTATGAGAGTGTCTATTGTTTCAAAAAAAATCACAGCAGGGGTAAAATTAAGCTAACCTGCCACAATACCTAATAGAAAATTATTCATATAAAACAAATATAGAAAAAACAAATGAATAAATGTTTTGTAGTATACAACTATAGTATACTACTATTTAGTAGTATAATTTTTATTGCATTTTTAATGAAAAACACCCTCTAGACTATTTTATAAAATTAGATTTATTTTTCTGGCAACCTTTCTAGTCATCCTCAATATCTAGAGGGGAAAATAAAGTGTCAATATTTGAAAACATTTTCAGACAACAATGGCAAAGGTCCTGCCAGGGTCTTCAAATGCTGTTCCTACAGATAAGAGGATTTACCTGAATTTTACATTCCCGGATCTTAGCACGTTCTTAATTCCTAAAATTTCACCCTATCCAGGAGACATACAGCAACGTCATGCAAGTTGGCAGATAGTTAACTGTTTATATTTCCAAGGTTTTAGCCAACTGTTTACTACTCTAAAAGTGAGTCTAATGCATGCATCAGCAATCAAGCTAGGCTTAGTCTAGCCAAGGATCCGTGCGCAGATGGTGTAGTATGGTGAATTAGAAGTGAAGTTAGTAGCCAAAATGAGCAGTATTTTATCTACTTAAGTTGTTCTTTTAGTATGAAATTTTGCAATTGCTTGGAAACGTTTGTCTGAAACAAAAAAAAATCTAATTTACACAGGACAGAAATAACGTTAGTATTATGACTTAACATGCAAACACATCGGCATAAACAACAATTTTAGCAAAGATGTACCTGAACAGAATAACTGCAAATCCTGGAAAAACTTTCCCTTTGGATCGCCTTAATCGTTTTGTACTTTTTGTTCAGAAATCTATAAAAACGGCAGGTTTTGTTTTCCTTTGACGATTTGCACAGCTTTTTGCCGACACAAGAAAACTTTATAGGATTTTATTTAGGAATTTCTTACTTTTAACCAGAACTACAGAAGGTGGTGATTGATTCGCCTTCACCAGGGAGACAAAAAAGACAGGATTCTGTGATATAAGCTGCATGGACTGTATGGCATTGAGTTTTGCTTTCTGTATCTTAAAAATATCTACTAAATCTATTGCCTATACAAAAAGTCCTGAATAAAGTAAAAAAGTGCAAAATCAAAATCTTGTGAAAACTTTCACAAAGCCACATAAGCGCATATATTCTTAGACTCAGATACTAAACAATGAAACAATTCTTATTTGACTTAATTCTATCAAGCAAAAGAAAGCAAATATGTTCAGTCTTTTGGAACCCTGAAGCTGAAAGTTATGGATACCAAAAGCACAGTGTTGTCTAACATAGCATCCGTCTCCTTTAACGGGTTGTTTTTCAACAGGACACTAAGCTAATCACAGTGTGGTTGTTTATTGAAAGGAACCACTTAGTCATTAAACTGATAAAGCAAAAAGTAAGAACAGAGCGCAATATAGGAAAACACCACAGTTAATGTAGGTTGCCTCTCCCTGCACCTTGGTGTGAAATGGTCTATGTGTGGGTTTAGTAGATTTGTGAACAGAACCAGAATGTGAATAGGCAGTTGAGCTAGGATGATAAACAGGTGCACCAGTGGGCCTACCAGTGGACGGAGTTGTGCCCCTCTGGACAGTTGTTGGTTTTACTGTTGTGGCTGACGTTGTTTTTATTGGTGCAGGTTGTGTCGTCTTTCTTGGTGTTGCTGTTGTGGGCTGTGGTCGTGCTATTTTTCTTGTTGTTTTTCTTGTTGGAATCGGAGGTTTTCTTATAATTATTGGTCTCCGTATTGTCTGTTTTTTTGTAGTTGTAGTTTTTGGAGTGGTCGTGGTGGGAACAGGTGTCGTGGTTGGTTTCTTGTTGATTACAAACTCTGCAAACGGAGACAAAGTGGTTATATTATTATAAAAAAACACAAACCTTATAAATGATAGAGGCCATTTTATACTATCTTCAACTACAAGAATGGATATACAAAGAACTGATTTTCTACGCTGAGAGAGAACAGACTATTTTATTTTGGTAGACCAATCTGAGACATGCCAATTCAAAAATATATATCAGATATCAATTACTAAAATAGTGAGCTTACATTGCACATCAGTATTTCTAATGTACCATATGAGTTATAACACATACGGAAAAA
The DNA here is from genome assembly GCA_036250325.1 of Characodon lateralis. Taxonomy (NCBI): domain Eukaryota; kingdom Metazoa; phylum Chordata; class Actinopteri; order Cyprinodontiformes; family Goodeidae; genus Characodon; species Characodon lateralis. The sequence goes on from JAHUTJ010076771.1 coordinate 6,897, forward strand.
TTGGAATATTTCCCTCCGTGAGACTATACTTTGCAATTTCAATTTAGGGGCGCAAAGATGGCAGCTGCACTATATAATAGCAGTATATATGTAACTAGCTTGTGTAAAATGTTTAATTTGCTTGTTTAAAATAGCTTCAATCTGCATCTGGAAAAATTAAAAAAATGTTACAGATGAATCCCCAGTCCCTCCATTCCTTACCCTCTTTGGGGTAGAAATGAATGAGTTTTCCCTTTATCTTAACAGGCAGAGGCTTGATGCTGCATTTTCCTGGTGGTGCACGTCTGTAAAACAAAAGAAAACAAAGTATTACCAGTCCATTATATGGGATTATCTGTTTTTAAAGTTTACATCATTTACTATTTTTGTTTGTTGTTTTTTTTTTGGGGGGGGGGGGGGGGTTGCTGTTAAGGGATGCCACTGTACGGTGGTGCAACATAATTTCCATACCTGCTAAGTCAAACATCCACACAGGATGCAACAATAATTCAATAATTTTAACCTTGTTGAGGTGAGCTAACCCATAACATATTTCTTACTTCCTATTCATGACAGTTTTCACTAATCCCTCTGTAAAATGCATACTCTTATTAATCCTGAACTGATTTTTTTTATTTTTATTATTGTCTCTACTAGAGGCATATACATAATGACAAGTATCTTAATTTACACACTAACTAAATTGTCAAAAGAGGAATACTGGAAGTGTAGCTGCTGTAGTTTGCTACCTGGAAGGATCCACTATTTTATAGATGACTCCAGATCTGGCTGTGGCACTCGGGACTCCTGTGGCTAAGAAATACAGTTCTCCTGGAAGATTTACAGAGGAAAGATTGTGATGGGTGGTGCATTGACAGGCATACCAAGGGAAGATGAAAGAATGAAACAAAGCAAGAACATAGGAAGACAGAATAAAGAAGTCATATACATTAAGTACAGACATATCAAAAACCATGATCATAAAAAGAGATGGTGAAATAAGTAAAACAAAAGGGACATTAATGCTGAAAAAGTTAAATGAAACATAAATAACATTATAAATAACATATGTTCAAACAATATTTGGGAATATATTTAACAAAGGCATTCATAATTTGTTTACGCTCATTACTATAAACAGTTTAATGAAAAAGAAAAACGGAAAAAGTAGAAGCATGCATTTAACAACTTACCTCGTGATTCGGCAGCTGATAATTCAAACCAGATTTTACAATAAACCTCTCCTTACCCATCAGAAACAAAGTTATTTAATTGTACAGTATGTTCTACGCTATGTGTGGGTTACAAGGACTTTTTTCTGGATATAGGGGTACCTTTTCCTTGTACTGATCATAAATAAATCCATTAATTACTGGAGAGCCTGGTAACATTGTGAATGTTCACACGCACAGTCATTACCTGCTTCGTCTTCAGCAAAGGAGATGACGTATCTGTAATAACTGTTGATGAGTTTAGGAAATTTGCAAGTCTGGTCTCTTCCCATGCAGATCTCATTATACTGCCATTCACCTGTAGCCTCATTCTCCTTTAAAGACATTAGACGCCTAAACAGAAAGGGATTCACTTTGATAAAGTTATAAAAACACAAATGTTGCCACGACTATCAATAGAGGCTAAGAAAACCAACAAAAAGTACACCCTACAGTTCTGTAAGTGTTAGAACCATCTTGAAGGGCAGTATTTTGAACTAGTTCAGGTCTATTTGTCTTTATCAGTTTGATATAACATTGTGGGGAAAGTTTGTTCCATTCTTCCTGCCAGCAATACTTCAGAGATGTGGGGATTTATTGATGCACAGCTCTTTTAGTTCAGGTGTGGACTTTGATTACATCTTTGCTGCACCTTCAAATAATTTTCTTTCTGCCATTCTGTTGCAGATTTGCAGTTTTAAATCTAAAAGACATTGGTACACAGAAGGGTTCATGTTTGGCTCAATGACTGCAATGTGCTCAGGAGGGGTTTTTTTTCCACACAAAATGGTGGTGTTCATGGTGGCCATATACTTTCTCCACCCACTTTTGTCCCATGTGTACAAATGACATAGCTTGCTGTTCATTCAAATGCAGTTAAAACTAAACTATGCTGTGCTGCCAAGAGTCTGTCTATTGACAAACCTTCCAAGTATTCGTAATGAGAGGGCAGGGGGAGGGTTGCAATTTTCTTAAGGTTTGTACATTCTGACTGCACTGATTTAAAATGGCAAAAACATCAGTATATTTGTTTCCACTTTCAAACATTTTAATGAATGATGTTGAGATATACCCGCTCATGAAATCCCCAAAGATGTAAAGTCCATTTAGGTTTGGCATCTCGCAACCTCTGTAGATGTATCCACCAGTCACTGATTTTCCCAGCTTATGGGGGTAGTCAAAGATTGGCAAAATGTCATCTGCAAATTGAGAGACACAGAACAACAACATAACTCATCAACACAACACATTTTTAGTTTTTAGTCCTTATCAATGGTTCAGACAATGTTCTTCTATGCTGGGAATATTTTGATGATAATGTGATCTTTGAACAATGCAGAGTAACTCACCCAGAGATGAGTTTTGGCAGAGTTTGCGATCATAGCAGCTGAATCCTTCTTTGGCCCTCCAACCATAGTTACCTCCTTTAAATGAAAGTGTACACAAAGTGAAGCTTCAAAGGCAAAAGTCATTTTTTCTTTTCATTTGTTTTTACTTCTCTACCTAATTATTCAGTAAATATAATAATAAAAGTAACTTTGGACTATCAAACACACACACAACTATTATATACACTCACTGGCCACTTTATTAGGTACACCTTGCTAGTACCGGATTGGACCCCCTCTTGCCTTCAGAACTGCCTTAATCCTTTGTGGCATAGATTCAACAAGGTACTGGAAACTTTCCTCAGAGAGTTTGGTCCATATTGACATGATGGCATCACACAGATGCTGCAGATTTGTCAGCTGCACATCCATGATGCGAATCTCCCGTTCCGCCACATCCCAAAGGTGGTCAATTGGATTGAGATCTGGTGACTGTGGAGGCCATTTGAGGACAGTGAACTCATTGTCATGTTCAAGAAACCAGTCTGAGATGATTCGTGTTTTATGACAAGGCGCGTTATCCTGCTGGAAGTAACCATCATAAGATGCATACACTGTGGTCATCATGGGATGGACATGGTCAGCAACAATACTCAAGTAGGCTGTGGCATTGACGCGATGCTCAGTTGGTTCTAAGGGGCCCAAAGTGTGCCAAGAAAATATCCCCCACACCATTACACCACCACCACCAGCCTGAACCATTGATGCAAGGCAGGATGGATCCATGTTTTTATGTTGTTGATTCCAAATTCTGACCATACCATCCGAATGTTGCAGCAGAAATCGAGACCCATCAGACCAGGCAACGTTTTTCCAATCTTCTATTGTCCAATTTTGGTGAGCCTGTGCGAATTGTAGCCTCAGTTTCCTGTTCTTAGCTGACAGGAGTGGCACCCGGTGTGGTCTTCTGCTGCTGTAGCCCAGCCGCCTCAAGGTTCGACGTGGTGTGCGTTCAGAGAGGCTCTTCTGCATGCCTTGGATGTAACAAGTGGTTATTTGAGTTTCTGTGGCCTTTCTATCAGCTC
>JAHUTJ010076772.1:0-10497 GCA_036250325.1 Characodon lateralis
GGTGGAAACAGGAGAGTTGAGGTGCACATTTAATTCTGCCGTGATTTGGGCAGCCGTGGTTTTATGTTTTTTGGATACAATCCGGGTTAGCACCCGAACATCCCTTTCAGACAGCTTCCTCTTGCATGATTATTTTCAGACCAGTGTAATTTACCTGGAGCAAAGAGCATTTAAAACACTACCTCAGAGATTACAGCTGAAACCTTCTCTTATGTCCAAATAAAGAGACGCCTGTCAGATCCACTTGTGTCTGTAATATTTATTAGCTAATTATTTATTCATTCATTTTTACCCCTTTGTTGCAACCTTCTGTCCTGATTTTAACCTGCTTTACATGATCACGTCCTGGTTCAGAAACCCTGGGCGGATTCACCAAGATGATGAGCTGCTTCGTAGTTCAACTTAGTGCAGACTTCAAGGGTTAGGGTAGTTCTTTAAGTTCTCTTAGAGAAAACCCTGGTTATGTTAAACCAGCCTTGTAGTACAGGGCTCTGGCTTCTTAACCCACTGTAACATAATGTGTTCTTCAATCAACATACACTCAAAACCTTCAGTATGGTTACATTAAAACATATTTTGAAGGTGTGTTTGGACAAGAGATCAAGAGTGTATATTTTTACATTTTATCACAAACACTCTAGAAGAGAAGTGAGTATGAAAATTGTTGGGATATTAATTGAAAAATATTGTAGGTGAGAGTAATACATTTTAAAATATTGTATGACTCAAGTTAAGATGTGACCAGGGGTTACCCTTCTGACCTGAGTACCATGAGAAGTCATTCATTTCAAAGAACATTTTCCAGAAGATTATTCATTACAGGTAAACTCATTCTGTAGAGTTAGGTAAAAACAGTGGAAGCCTCCTGGGACGGTCTGAACAGGATTACTAGATTACATTCCCTTCTGCTTATTCTTAGCACCTTCTCAGTTTTACAGAAAAGTGCCAAAAACAATAAAAGCTGTTCTATTCTTGCTAGTTTTTAATCATTATTGCACAGCTGATATTTTATATTATTATTTTTTAAATAACCAGGTGAAAAGTAGTCAGCCTAAAAGCTTGTTTATACAGTATGTTGGTATTTAGTGTTTATGGCGCTCTCTGGTGTTTGAATAACAGCACCTACAAGTTGTTTAGATGAGAAAGAAGCTGCTAAGTCCCACAACTCCTGGCACAAAATATCTATTCACTTGTGTTGGAAGATATTCAGTCAGTTATTTTCTTCTCAGACCAAGCTGAGGAAGAAATGATGGGACGTACCTTTAAAAAGAGAAAATCATCCCTAAACCTGCAGAGACCTAACTTAGGTCTGCTGTCTGAGCCATGATTCCTCTGCTATAGTTTGTAAAAGCAACACTTTATGATGAATGTGACTACATGGATAAATGTGATGGTCTCACCTCTCCTCATCGTAAATGGGCACCCGGGTGTACCCACTCTGCATGATCTCCGACATGGTGGAGAAGTCGAGGACGGCCGAGCTGGGAAGCATGAAGCAGTCCTTCAGAGGAGTCAGGATGTCCTCCACCGTCTTAGTACGCAGCAACCCACGGCTGAACTCCTCTTTCACAAATTCACTGTGCGCACAAACAGACACACACAGAGTTCAGTAACAATCCCAGCAAACGTTCGGTCTTCTCGACGTCCATGAAACTTATTCTAGATCATTTCAACATCAAGTCTTCAGTGATATATGTAAATTCAAGTCCAAGTGTATCACTAGTCTATAACTCAAGGGTTTTAGAAGATTATTATCTCAAACTTGAAGACCTTGTGTATTTTTGCACATCCCTGAATAATTCTGATGAGAGGCAAGATAAGTTGCAACATTGTAGAAGACAAGTCTTACACACTAAGTCACTTCTCTAATAATATGGACTAGTTCTAATCAGATTAAGGCATTTGGGCCCGAGCCATGTCAAGACTGACTCAGGCCTTTAAGGGGTTAGTTCTTTGTGTATTTTGGACCAAATTCAAGTAAAGCATTGCCAGTGGAAGATTGTAAGCCTTAGGTCATGGTTTATAAACAGTGGTACCAGTACCAGTGTTGGAACTTGGGAAGCCTTTATTAAAAGGATAATAATTCAGAGATTTGTCTGGTAAGTATGAATGATTTAGCTACTTATGCCGTCTTTGATTTAGCTCTAAGGTGGAAACTTGGAAATAACATTAAACCAAAGTTCACCAAGTTCCAGTTCAAAGTTCAGGAACCAGAGGGATATACTTCATGACCGTGCTAATTCGTACTAGTGATACAGACTCCTACCAGCGTATTTCTTAGCATTTCTTACTTTCAGAGCCAGTAGCAAGATGCTCACTGAATGAATAGTGCTGCTACTGTTAAATACTTTCCAACATTGAATTCTGACTCCAATGAACCCTCTTATTAATTTTCCCAAAGTTCCAAAATTGGAAGTTTCGATTTCTAAGTAAAAATGAAATGCTTCCTTACTTTCTAAACCACATCCAACCAATCAAGCAGTGCTAATACTTAAAAATGTTGTTGTTGCTTTCATGACATAACTGTGAACAAATCAATGTCTTGAACAACTCTTACAAAATGTCAGAATAGGACACTTAGAAAACTGAGGTGGTAGTTGTTCTAAAGTCTGAAAACGGCTGACCTAAAGTCTTCAGTGGGACAGTTCAACCATTCTCAAGGTCTTCAGAGGGCTGGGCTGAGTGAAGTCTTGGAAACGAACTCATCTAAATAACACTTTTTTTTTTTTAAATGAACACATCTTTGGAACTTAAATTACACTTGTCCGATGATTGCTTGTCAGATCACAAGTTATTCAGACCCAAACAAGTTGAAGGATGAAGTCTAAAGGCATGTTTCAAATATACCACTCCTGAACCGAATCACCCTGAGCCTCTTGTCTCCCCTTCACGGTTTGTCGTATCCTATAGTGCAGTTTATCTATATTATTCTCCAGCAAGAATTCTTGTTAATTTTTGCAAACGTTTTCATTCGTCCAGCTGCAATCAGTTAAGGTGACAATTTAAGTGCCTCTTAGATCTCCATAATGAGACAGAAAACAGTGAATTCAGACCAACAGAGCTTAACCTCGTATGTATTTAGAGAAAACACAATACTGAGAACAGCCAACCAATTTGAAAGACGTAGCCCTCTACCTCCACAAAACTCCACCCAGAAGGCTTGGGGTAATTTTAAGTGTACCCACTAGGCCAGTGTAATTTTCTGGGTTAAATATTTACTCGGTGATTTGTTTTTACCCTGATAGATGTTGTGGAAATTGAGGGGGGTAGAGATTGCCTCCAAGAAAACTATGCTGGTTCCTGGAATATGTTCCTGCCTTGGAAAGATGCCTTAAATCATGTCTTCAGTCTTTGGATGGCTGGTTCATACATGTCTCAGATCTACTGGAACAAGTTGAAGTCAAACCTCTGCACAGAGCCCTCACTGTTACTCTCTTTATGGCATGGCAAATCCTTCAGACCAAGGATTTGGTCATAGCTAAAGTCTTTACAGGACATGTCCAAGTCTTAGGGACTCCATGGTTAGCCCAGGTCAAGTCTTAGTTTTGTTGTTAAACTTTAATATGGTAGAAGTCTGATTAGTATCATCTTGCATATCTTTTGCTCTTTAATCTGGGTCAGCTACGCTACATTGGAAATCTCAGCCCTTAGGCAGCTTTTCTACTTTAGGCTTTAGATAAAGTCTGAGTCACCACTTATGTCATTAAGTCTCTGAAATGCATGATGTGACTTGGAAGTAAAAGTATCTCTTTATGGATCTATATTTATTTGAAAATTAAAGGTCTACACATAGCTACACTAGGAACTTTGAAAAGTTTTGGTTTCAAAAGTAAGTTTTATTCAGAACATCTAAAAGTAAATATGTGAAAGTGCAGGCGGGCTCTCTTCTTTCGTATCAGTGTTTCTTCTTCTACATATCCCATCCTGCTGTGGTCTGAATATATAAAGCCAGGAAGAGCGATGATCCTAAATATGAATATGATCAGTCTAGGTCAGTGGTTCCCAGACTTTTCAGCTTCTGACCCACAGGCAGCTTGAAGCAAACAAACACAGTTAATAAGCTAAAAGAACACAAAAACCTTTTTAAGGGCTCCTTGACTGAAGGTGAAGTCAAACTTGTGACTAATAATCTCTAGAATGCAGCCAGTTTTTCCCTTGGTTGCACTGGTCCACCTAATATTTCACGTTTTCTTTAACCAAGACATGGATGTTTTTCTGCCTGTACAACATGCAGAAAGAAGGAAGACTGAAATCCCCATCCTCCAGCGGTTGCCTCAACTCATAATAATAATGATAATAATGACGCTTTTAGCCAAAATCAGTCTGACATTGTATTTTGTGCAAAGCATCAACAAAGCAGGTGAACTGAGAGACAATTTCCTTCAAATCTTCACAATAAGAGCCTTAAACATGCTCTCTTATCTTGAAATATCATTTGAAAGCTCTTTGAAACAGCTTTCAGGATCCTATTCGCATGTAAAAACAAAATAATAGCAGTGCTAGGTGGACTGGGAGTTCATGTTGCAAACAGTAATCAACTCCTGACATATTTGTTCATTTAATAAACAGAATTTGTTAACTTTGATAATAACTGCTTGTCAAATTAAAAGCTTCAATCGCCAAACTGGGTGGGTGTATCGCAAGTGATACGCTGCAGACAAAGGGTTAGTTCTTTTGGAGCTAATTCAAGTAAAGCATTGCAGGTGGAAGATGGTTAGCCTAAAGTCATGGTTTACAAACAGTGGTACCAGTACCACTGTTGGAACTTGGGAAGCCTTCATTAAAAGGATAATAATTCAGAGATTCATCTGGGAGGTATGAATGATTTGGCTACTTATGCCATCTTTGATTTAGTTCTAACGTGGAAACTTGGAAATAACATTTAACCCATGTTCACCAGGTTCCAGTTCAAAGTTCAGGAACCAGAGCGAAATAATTAGTGAAGTGGCTAATTAGTACCAGTAATATAAATTCCCACCAGCGTATTTCTCTGCATTTCCTACTTTCTGACCCAGTAGCAACATGCTCAGACAGAAAACAGCCAATAGTTACTTGTTTATCTGATATACAGCAGTGGGGCTGCTTGTAAAATTTCCAACCGTAAAAATGTCTTCTTTTGTTTCACACTGCTACTGTCTAAAGAAATACTAGCATTTCCATTTAAAAAAATTATTCAATTTTTTTCTTTTTTTAGCTGAATTATTTCTATACAAATAATCTCACTGAGACACAATGCTAAGATAGACTTGTTGTAGATGTTAAATACATGCATTATAAAAAACTGTCAGTTAATAGTTAATAATGGGAAACAAAGTGACATAATAAAAGTGAAAATACTCCTACTAATAAAACCAGTTCTTTGCATTACTATCACCATATCATTAGAATTTTCTGGGATGAATCGATGTGAAAATTTGGGCTGATATTAATATCCAATATTAATATTGCTTTTATGACCGATGACCAATATTATATATATATATATACTTCCCTACCCTTTCAACACAATAAAAAAATGACCACACAGCTGACATTGCGTCCCTGCTTTATTTAAACACCCCACAATCCTGTGCTGCATCACTATTATGGTCACATGACCAATTCTATTCTCTTTATTTTTTTTTTATTACCTCTGTTGTTTGATTTTCTGTATCATTGTAATGTTTTTCCTTATGTGCAGCGCTTTGAGTGCCTTGTTGCTGAAAAGCGCTATATAAATAAAGTGGACTTGACCAAACAAACACCACATGGCCAACCCACTACCCCCCTCCCCCACCAGAAAACAAGGTGGCAATAAACATAGTTTTTAATATCAGCCGAGCTTTACTTATGAGACCGATAGGTTGAAAAAGTGACTAACATCGGCCGATACCAATGTGCATGCAGATATATCGTGCATCTCTAGTAATTTAGGATATTTTCCAATACATATTACCAGTCACTAACCTAAATGGGGGTGTAATAACGTATTATTATAGTGGTTAAGGCGCTATGATAAATGTTGGTGCACTAATATGTTGAGCTGGTGCAACAGAGAAAGTTGGAGCGAAAGCCCTGCATGTGCCTTTCACTGTTGTTTTCAGGCGCTATAATAATTATAATGAAAAAAATTCAATTAGTAATAATTACCTTTATTTAATGAGGTTTTCTGGAGATCCTCCCTAATCCTAGACTGAGAGTTTTACATGTGATCCCAGACCTTAACTTTGGGACCCACTGATCTTAATTTAATAATTAAGATGTGTATTATTGTTTGAGTTTTGTCATACTACCTGTAGGGGTCATTGACGCTGGCGCGGATCATCTCCATGGCTCTCTCTCGTATCCCACAGGTGCTGATGTCTCTCCTCAGGCCCAGGTCCAGGATCAGCCCAAGAGGGCAGGACAGGGGACAGGTGAGAATCATGCAGACCTGGCCGAGCCAGGCCAGTCCTGGCGCCAGCTGGAAGCCGTAACCGGAGCACAGGATGTGAGGAGCCAACTCGGCCAAGAAGAAGATCAGAAAGCCGCTGGTGAACACCGCGGAAACGATGGAGCCCAGCGCACGGTACAGGAGCACCCCAAGGACCGAGTGGCCCAAGGCGCAGAGGAACAGCAGCGAGCATGTCTGCATGGGAAAGAGGTTTGTTGGCAAGAAGGAAACAAAACAGCCCTCCGACATACCTCCCTGCTGGTGTTTTTAGTTTCCAACTAGCTCTCAGAAACTCACCAAGAAGTTTCCCCTCCTCCTAATTGGCTCCAGGCGCTTGGCGGCTCGTTTCTCTTCCTCGGATCCACAGCTGTGGAGAACATAGAGCTCCACGGGGTCCAGCCACAACAGGCTCAAGTTTACGGTCCTCAGCAGCCCGCAGATCAACAGCATCAGCACAACCAGGAGAGCCAGACCCCACGGTGGGATGTGATCTGCTGGAAGACCGCTGGCGGTGCTTATCCGCAGTCTGTCCGGGCCCACTGATGCCCACCTCTCCCCGCTCTGCACACACAGGTAGTGGAAGCCCGCAGAGATGCTCCCATGCTTCACCTCCACCGTCAGCAGCCCGCTGTATTCTTCGTCCGGATCGACCTTCTCCGTCACCTGAAAGGCGGAATCCCGGCGGCTGTTTTCCTTTTCGCACGGATCGGGGGCATCATCGATCGCCCCCGCGGCTCCCTCATCCGCCCCAGCAAACGCGACCCTCGGCCAGCTTCCATTCAGATTAGCCCCAAACAGACGGAGCTTGAACGTGGCTCCTTCTGGCGCTGAGATGATCCGATCCTTCATGCGCACCAGACCCTCGGGGTCTTCCAGTCGCAGTCCTACGACCTGCGGAGCTTCCTGGCTACAGGCGCCGTATCTGATCCCGCAGAGCAACAATATCATCAACAGGAACCGTAGACCTGCCAAGCTGGCCACCATATTGGAATTGCTCAGCCTGGCTCTGCGCGGGTCATGTGACCCCAGCCTTCCACTGGTCCCGCCCATTCGAACGCTGCAACTAAGCAGCTTTGGCGGCCATTTTGGCTCAATTATTGATCTTAAGGCCTAGCCGGTGAACGTGGCGTACATGTTGGCGCTGGAATCTTGAGTGTTTAGTTTTAAAGCGCCGCCCCTTCGCAGTGTGTGTTCACAGCCACGGGGAGACGAGGACGAGCTCACGCCCATCTTTGTTAGATTTCTTGAAAACAAGCCTCTGCTCCTCTACTCAACACACGTACTTTTATCTTGCCTACTGTTAAGTTAGTCACACTTCACCACATGTGCTCATACAAATGTGTGAACATTTAGTAGGTCTGTCAGAAAATAGTGGAATTCCTACTTTTAAATGTTTCAGAATTGATGGATGCGGTCTGAGGTATGTGTTAGTTGACTTCTTATCATTCAAAGTCCTCACAGAGCAAAGTTCTCTTCTTCTGATAGTTGATTGACTTCAACAGGGGCTGACCATCTATTGGGCTCCAGGGCAGGCATCTTAGGTGCCCACCATTTGTCCCCCTTGGGATATGTGATTCTTATCATTTCCTTTGACAACTTGAAGCCAGATGAAAACAATTTTAGTAAAAACAAAAATGTCACCTTACAACATTCTTAATACTACTATAATCAAGGGTATGACCACGAATATATTACAGCTTAACACTAACTGTCATCTTTATGTCCTCGTTTTCTTGTTTTTACAGCTTTAGAATATACTTTTGGCTGGATTTCTCTTAGGTTTACTGTTCTTTTCTGGCTTGTTTTAAAAAACAGTTCGACCCACAGCAAATATTTGACTATTTCACTTGTGGTTATGAGAAAGAAGAATACATTAATATTTTACACACAACAAGTGTAAACAGTTAGTAGACAAATGCCCTAATCTTACTTATTGGCTAAATGTTCTCTCTGACATGCTGGAAATCATTTTCTGATGCACCTATTTAAGTATCATGTGAGAGCATTAAGTTATAGGAATGAATGTAACCTTAGTAAAACAGCCTTGGCTTGGCTGCCATAACGCTGTACAAAGTATAAAGTCAATAATCAGTGCATCAGCACTAAATACAAACTGCAATAAATGATAAAACTAAATCAAATATACCAGCAATTAAAAATAATAAAAGTTAACCGCAATTATTAAAGAAAAAAAAAAACACATGTATTCCGCTGAACTAGGACTAAACACAGGAAGAAGGAAAGTGTTTTAATCAGTGGTTAAAAATTATTAGAGGTCCAAGCGGTGCTTTCCCATGGGCAGCATTCATATTTTCTATTAACTTTTAACAGAGCGATGCTGTTTATCAACCTCAAACACAAACTGAGCATGAGTCATTCTGGTGACTGTTAAAGGCTGATATCAGCCTGTAGATGCAACACATGGGAGGGGAGGACAAGATGGCAGATTTTACCCCCTCTCCCAACTCTTACTTTCTCTCAAACTAACAATTGTGCATGAAAATATAGCAGAAATAACAGGACTAATACGGACTCTGGTTGTTTTGGAAGATGCTGAGGGAATCAGGGATAAACCTGCATTGATTTTGCAGGGTCTAGGATTAACAAGGCAGTCTTAATGAACCAGTTGGAGAAAAACATGTGAAAAAGAGCAGCTTTATAAGGAATTTGATCATATTGAGCTTGGAGCCAACCACATGTATGATCAAACTATGCAGCTGCTTAGGGCTGTATAACAGCAGGGGGCCCCAAGAGCATTAGAAATGTTGCAAAAGACAGGTTTCAAATGTATATCTTTGTATAAGCAATTCTTTAGCAGCACTTGTACAAACTGAGGTCTATGTTAGATTTTTTCCATTCTCCACTCAGTCAGTTTTAATGTTTGAACTCTAGAAACTCTAAATTTCTCACAAAACAAATAACTAACACTTTATTCTTAACTGAGGCCTGCAGTGCTTTTGATGCTGTTGGTGAGCTCCTGAATGAATTGTTAATGGGTTGTTGAGTGATTTTAATATGCTGGTGACCTCTTGGAAAGTTAACCACTGTTCCATATTTTCTCCATTTGTGGATAATTTTTCTCACTGTAATACCCTGGAGTCCCAAAGCCTTAGAAAATGCTTTGTAACCAAAACAGAACCAAACAATTTGGCAAATTCATAGTTAATGCATGATTTAACATGCGAGACAAGTTCTCTTTCACACAAAGCCAGCTTGGTTTGGAGACATTAAAGTGTAAAAAAAGTAAAAACACAAGAATTCCTCAAGAGACAAATTCTTTTTCACATCACTGAATATGGCGTGAGCGTTCAGACATGAATTGTTTAAGGGAGACCCCTGCTACAGTTGAGCTGTAGCAGGGGTGGAAAGTCAAATTGTACCTGCTAGTGAAAGCTGGTTACTTGGTGTTGTGATTATTATTATGATTATATTATCAGTCAGTCATTTTCTACCACTTATTCCATAGTGAGTCACGGGGGAGCTGGTGCCTATCTCCAGCAGTTTATGGGCAAGAGGTGGGGTACACCCTGGACAGGTCGCCAGTCCATCGCAGGGCAACACACAAACAACCATGCACACACTCATTCATACACCTAAGGACAGTTTAGATTGACCAATTAACCAAACAGGGATGTCTTTGGACTGTGGGAGGAAGCCAGAGTACCTGGAGAGAACCCACACATGCACGGGGAGAACATGCAAACTCCATGCAGAAAGACCCCCGCCGGGAATCGAACCCAGGACCTTCTTACTGCAAGGCAACAGTGCTACCAACTGTGCCACCGTGCAGCCATTATATTAATATTTAATTTTAATATATCATTACATAATAATTCAGTTTGTTAAGTGTTGTCCTATGAATACCAGACCAATAAGGCGGTGATATTAGAACAGTATCTGGAATTACTGAACAGCACATGGAATAAATTCACACAATTTCTTAAAATACAAGAATTCACAATGGACAATGAAACTGAAACACCTGTCATTTTAGTGTGGGAGGTTTCATGGCTAAATTGGACCAGCCTGGTAGCCAGTCTTCATTGATTGCACATTGCACCAGTAAGAGCAGAGTGTGAAGGTTC
>JAHUTJ010076773.1:0-10492 GCA_036250325.1 Characodon lateralis
AGACCTGAAATATTTCAGTTAGTGTGCAATGAATCTAAAATATATGAATGTTAAATTTTCATCATGACATTATGGAAAATAATGAACTTTATCACAATATGCTAATATTTTGAGAAGGACTTGTATAACACATAATATCTGAAGGACATTAAAGGCTTGGGGAGAATCTGGATTACCGCTCATATTTTAAACGCAAACAATGTGTTACTTGTGTGTGCACACATAGATAACTGTTAGCTAAAATAGTTAATTTAATTGCTTGTAAATAAATTAAAAGAAGATCCCAGATATAAATGAGAGAAATTAGCTGCTACAGCAGGGTGGTTGGACTCTGCGGTGGAGATAAGGTGATAAGAATCGACATCCAGGGGGATCTGGAGTATAGCTGGTATTTATTTGCATTAGAAGAAATCAGTTGAGGTGGTTTGGTCATGCTATGCAGAGGCCTCTTGTACTCTTTCTGTTACAGGTTTGTGAGCACAGTGTGGCCTGGGAATGCCAACAGAATTTGGCAGTTCCCCAATGGCACGTATCAGGACCAATAACCAAACATCTTCCAGCTTCTATCTTCAGAGGGGTACCAGGCAGGGATGCCCACTTTCCCCTCATTATTTGCAATTTTTATTGAACCACTCATCCCAGCAATCAGGCAAAATAAAGATATTAAAGGCATAAAATGCATGAATATTGAACATAAAATTATTCTTCATGCAGATGATGTATTACTCTTTCTCCAGCATTCGCAAACCTCTGTCTCTCATGTAATTGGATTGATAAATTCTTTCTCAAGAATTTCAGATTATTCTATAAATTGGTTGAAATCAACAGTTCTTCCTATTAACTGTTCTTTCCACAATTCCCTTAATATACAACTGCAGTCAGGGAATATTACATACTTGGGTATTAATGTTTCTCCTAGATTGACAGACTTAACAAAATTAAACCACATCCCGCTTTTAAAAAAAATGGAAGATGATCTCGCTAGATGGAAATCTCTACCTATATCACTCATGGGCAGGGTTGCTTCAATAAAAATGGCGGTCTTGCCAAAAATCAATTACTTATTCTCAATGATCCCAAATAAACACATCTGACTGGTTTAGATCTCTGGACTCCTCCATCGCTAAATTTCTTTGTAAAGATAAACCACTGCGTATTAGCTTAAAAAGGCTACAAAAGACCAAAGATAAAGGAGGACTAGATCTTCCTAACTCATCATTACTTCTTAGCCAACAGGCTACAATATATCTCAAAAAGGCTTAAACACAGTCCTCATGAACCCTGGCTAGACGTAGAACATACAATATGCAATAATATTAATATTTCAGATCTACCATTTATTAGCTCAAATATAAAATGACATGTATGCTTTAGAAGCTTCAATATCAGCACCTCTCTGACGGCATGGTGGGAATATCTATCACTATCACTATCCTGATGAATTGGAAAAATAAAAACCTTCTTAATATCAACCAGTACAGAAACCATCTGTTGGATTATATAAGTCTTGAGACAGCCTCTGCCTCCACAATCTCTCTGGACTCCTTTAACCGGCTCCATCACCTGGTTGGGGTGAGGCACATTTGGCTTCGTCCTGTGGGGCATTGTGGCGGATGCGGGGGGTGTCTGGGTTTGGGTCATTTGGGGTGTCCCTGAGCTGGGGTCACTGGGGGGTCTGGCGCCGGAGGCTGTGGCCTCAACCGGGGTGGGGCTTTGGTGGCTCTCAGGGGTGGCATCTGGTGGCTGCATGTGATGCTTTTCGGGAGCCTCGGCCAGCGGACATAGGTTGCTGGCCTGGTGGCCGGGCGGATCTGGGATGGGCTTGGGGGCTCTGGGTTCCTGGGGCGGGTTGCCCCCAGGCTGGGGTCCTGGCTGGGCCGGGGGGCTTGGGTCCGGGCGGGTATGTAACTGGGATTTTGGGCTGGTGCAGGCTATGGCACCCGGCAAGGGCCCGGGGGCCTTCGGTGCATCGGTGGGCGTAGGGGCCTCCTAAACTGGCGGGTAGGTACCATCTCATTGCAGGTGCTCTCTCCTTCAAGGAGTGCACTCTGCAGGTGGGGCGGAGGACCTGTGGGAGGGGGTGGGGCGGAGTCAACCTGGGTGTTTAATGTCTTGTTGTTCTGAGAGTTGTTCAAATGTTGGGGTGGGTGTAGGTTTTCTTCTGGTGTGGAGGTGGGTGGCTGGTCTTGGGTGGGGATGGGCATCGTTTGGACCTGGGTGGTTCCGGTTTGGATTCTGGTTCCTTGTCCATGTTCCGGTTCCTGATGCCGGTTCGGTCTGGGGGAGGGGGGTCGGAGGGGTCTGCATGGTTTGGGCGGGCTGGCTGGCCGGGGTTGATCTCGAGGTGGACTGGTCTCGGCCTCTTGGTGGGTTTTGGTCTTGGCTCTGTGGGCTCTCTGCTTTTTGTGGGCTTCGGTGTAGGTTTTCTCGCGGGGCTACTTCTGGCAGGGGTATGGGGGTTGGGCATGTTCTTGGACCTGGATGCTGTGGGTCTTCTCGCGGGGGTGCACTTTTGCAGGGGGGTTTGTTTTTGGTGGGCTGGTTGGGGGCGCATTTGCATGGTGTGGTCTTTATTCGTGACTTTTGCTTTGGGTGCTCATTGCTGCATTCTGTCCTCTGCTGTTTGGCGTGCGGTGGTGGCCTGGAGCTTGCATTGGGGTGGGCCTGCCATTTTGGGTCGTGTGTTTCTTGTTGGCGGCCTCGGTTTTGGTGTGGGACGTGTTTTGTTGCCCTGCTTGCCTGGTTGTGGCCGTGGTCCGGTGCCAGGCATCAAGGATTGGGCGCTCTGTTCGCTCTGCCCCGTGGTTCGGGGGTGGTTGGGCATGTTGGTCATGTGCCCTGCTTTGTGTGGCATATTCTGGTTGTGCTGGGCCAGCTGGTCTGCTCTTTTTTCTGTAGTAGGGGTGCACTCTTGGTCGACGCTGGGGGGGGGGGGTTGGTCCTGGTTTTCGGGGG
Source organism: Characodon lateralis (assembly GCA_036250325.1). Lineage (NCBI taxonomy): Eukaryota > Metazoa > Chordata > Actinopteri > Cyprinodontiformes > Goodeidae > Characodon > Characodon lateralis. Next base: position 2,956 of record JAHUTJ010076773.1, read on the forward strand.
CCTGGTACTTGTCCCTAGCCTTTCACCCGACGGAAGTGCCTATGCCTCCGTCCTTTGTTGGAACTTGGCGAACAGGGGTGCCTATTGGGGTCAGCCAGGGAGCTGGCTCCCTGGGACCCCTTCCTCCAGAGCATTCTGCCCCCCAGTCCTTCCCTCCCCGTCCCCAGACCCATTCCTCCGCCCACTCCATCACACTACCACTCATGTAGGGCCTTGGGGTACAGGGCATCATTAGAGTGCAGCATTGATTTTCCATCTCTGTGGTCCCATGGCAGCCTTTGCCCCAATTTTATTGTACAACTAGACACTCATTTATATTTTTCGGCATTCACATGTAGGGCCTTCAGTGTGAGTGCGGTCAGTGGCACTAAGAGGGAGGGTACTTTATTACCCTAACCTCTGGTGCCTGTGTTCACCTCTAAGAGTTAAGTTGCATGTAGACATTAAGGGTTCTGGGAGGAGGGTGTCGTGGCAGACCCTCTTCCCCACCCATTTTTCTTTTTAAATGCACACTACAACAACACGCATCAACACCACATTTGAGCGGGCAGAGGTAGGCTTGGGCTCTTGTCAGCCCCTCGTTTGCTGTTTGCCACCTGGGGTCGAAGGCCGGGAGAGGGAGCGGCCATCTGGTCAGGATCTGGGTTGGGGTTCGGGCTTCGGGGGTTGTCTGGGGCTGGCTTTTCGCCCTCTAATGATCGTTTGGATTGCCTTGGATCACGGTCCCTGGCATTGGTGCCTGGTCCGTCGGTTGGGGGGGGGCATCGGGCTCCAACGAGGGGGTCTTGGCCAGGCAGTGTGCATTGTTGATTAAGATGTGGCTTCGCTATGGTGGAGGGGATGGCTAGCCTGCTTGGTGCAGTGGGGTGTGCTGTGCGGGAGGGTGGGTGGCCAGCATCCTGGGGCTCGTCTGGAGCTTGTGTGTGGGGTTGGCGGGGTGCCCGATCCTTGTCGTGCTGGGGTGGCCTTCCTCCAATGCTTCCTTATGTGGCTCTTGCCCCTAGCCAGGCTATGGTTGGCAGTTGGGTGGGTGGGGCGGTGGAGCATGTCTAGTGCCCACACTGGAGCGGCTGGTGGGATGTGCTTGGCCTGGAGCGGTTTGCCTGCTCGGCCTGGTAACCTGGCTGGTGCATTTTTCCCTCTCACAGACTGATCGGATCGGCTCAGTGGCGATGATAGAGCTGAGCCGAGCTGGATAATGTTTCTACCTGGGCTATCGTTGTACTGGCAGTGATGTGGTGTGTCTGCGTGATTGAGGGGGCGTGGTGGGGGACGCCAGACCCAGGTGCTTACCGGGGACCTCTTGCTGGATGAGTTTGTCCTGTTTTGTGTGGGGTCGGGGGTTCCGTTGTGAGCTCGGTGCGCGACGGTGTCTGCCTCGTTGCACCTGTGGGTGGGGTCTCGGGTGACTTTGCGCGGGGCCCTTGCCTTACTGTTGCGGCACGCTGTGTGGTGGGGACAGGATGCGGTGGGGGTTCTTGGAGCGGGACTGTGTGTGGAGCTTGTGCTATTTGGGTGTTGCTTCGTCGGCTTTTTAGGGATGAAGCTCACCTGTGGAGTGTGCCCATGTTGTGTGGGGGGCGGATTCATGGCGTTTGGGTTCAGGGCATGTGCTCACTATCTGTGTCCTGGTTGGGGGTGGCCCCGTGGGGAGATTCATGTCGTGGTTCAATGGGGGTGGGGGGCTTGTGGGGTTGGGATCAGAATTCATTGGGGGTTTAGGACTATTTTATTCTGCTCTGGTTGGCGGGCTCTTTTGGACCATGTAGACCCCTCTTTTGTACATGGCCCTCTCTCTGGATGAAGATGGGGGTCCTTGGGGACTGGAGTAGGGGCGGGGGGTCGGGGTCCTAAGGTTTAGGCACGAGCCCGGGATAGCCCGGACCAGGTTCAGGTGCTGGTGTGGTCTGCCTGTCTCCACCCACGAATGAAGGGGACCAGCTCCTGGGTCCGGGGGCTGGTTGTCCCTATGGGGCATCAGCACCTGGACCTGGGAGTACAGAGTATGTATGGGGAGTGGGGGTGAGTGTACGACGTCCACTGTTGTTTGTCTTTATGTTGGGTGCGTGGGTGTGAGTGTTTTTATGTGTACGCATGAGGGTGGGAACGTGTGTTTGTGACTGTGTGCGCCTGTTTTTTGTGTCACGTTGGGTCTTGGGCTGCTCCCTCTCCTGGATCAGTTTAGACCCCCCATCAAATGTGTGGCCTATTCCCTCCCCACCACACTACCTGCCGGTGCTTTATGTCTCTGCCCGCCGGTGTACTTGTGGTCCTCGGTATCCGGGGCTGGGTGCTTTGTTGTGTTCTCGCTCACTTACAGTGGCTGTTTGCTGGGTCCTGGACCCATGGGCTCTGTCGGGCCTCTGCTTGGGGAGTGATAAGTCCCGGGGTCTCGGGTCTCTGGATCCATGGCTGGATCTGCTCAGGCGTAGACGGCTGCCGGTGGGGCCTGTGGGCTCGTTGCTGCAGCTCCCTGGGGCTTCTACATTGTGGCCGGTGGGTGGTTCTCCTGGGACTCTCCCCTGCTCTTCTCTGTGGGGGTTGCAGTAGTCCCGGCGGTGGTTCTCCTGGGATTCTTGTGCTCTGGGGGGCCTTTGAATCTCCTCCGTATCTGTTCCAGGTTCAGGGGGGCGGGTCTGTGTCTCCTCAAACTCACTATTGCATATTTTTAAGGAGAAACCTTGTATACACAAGTGCGCTCACACTCAGACCCACAGGTGTTTAGATTCAGGTGTTAACAGATACACAAATGTTCTATAGTGAGCCGCATTTAAATACATCTTGCATTGATAAGTACCTTGCACTTTTCGGTAAAATAGATGGTAATATGAACGTTTCTGCAGGTGTAGAAGCAAGCAGGGTGTTATCTTGTATTCTCTTCATCCTTCTTTCTTTCCTCCATTCTATTCTCCTTCCCTCCCCTTTTCCTTTTTGCCCCCCCTTTCTCTCTTTCATGTTTCTTTTTTTTCCTTTTCATTTCTGTCTCTGAGTCCGTAACAACAAAAATAATCCCAAAGCAGTGTCTAATAAAGTGTCTTTTAATGAATATCAAACAAAGGTTTAAAGGGTCATCTGTAATGCTCCACTTGTGAAAGTAAAACTGTTGGGCTTTTTCTTGGCACTCGGACAACAATTCTGAGTGCTACTCTGCTGGGCAGGACACGGTAAAAAAAAAAAAAAAAAAAGAGGTTCATTGGTGTGTCTGAGTTCCTCTCCTAAAGCCATCAACATGGCAAACGATGGAAATAAATTCTCACAAAAATTCCCTGAGTTTAAAATTATAAATCTGGATTTGTACATAAGCAGAAATGAACTGCACGCACAAATATTTTCATGTAGTAATTTTTTCAAAACTTATCAAGACCTGGAAAATACTTAAATCAAATTCCACACTTTTTCAGTCTATGTAGCAATGTTGTTGAAATGTAACCCTTTCAGGTCTCGCATAGAAAAACAGATAAACAATCCAAGTGTTAAGAAATGCATCATTACTCATATACTGTTGGAATCACTGCAAGATGCTCACTGGAGAAATTTCTAAGATGAAAGACAATATTTGACAATGTTTGGCTGTTTTATATGTTATTACAACTACAGAGCTGTGGGTTAATCAGGTCCAGCGACAAAGATCTGGAGTGCTGGGCACATGAACGGGAAGGAAGACTGGTGGGAGAACAATTAATCCAACAATAATTATTATTATAGCGAGACCCAAGAAGCAAACCATAACATTAACATAGCCGAAGCAGGGGAGCAGGTGAAGTCGAGGTTGCAGAGAGACAGACAGGTAGAGAGTGTGACATACATAGTAGCAGGTGTTGGAAGAGCAGAAGAATCGATAAGGTTAAAAACACGTATCTACTCCCTGAGGCAAACAGGGAACCTGTTCTGGTCCAGATAGGAGATAACACATTGGGGTTTGGAGCATCTTTGTGTCTCTTTCAAACAACCTCTGTTCTGTTGCAGGTGGGACTCAAAACCTCGTGGGGAGAAACTGGATGCTTAAGAACCCAGTCAAGGGCACACACCGATTCACAGACATGCTGCACTTTATACAATGAGCCAACATCAACATCTGTGGGGGCAGACAAAACAATTAGAGGATGAATCATAATGAATACTCATAACGAGAGAGAATTTTAACAGATATACAGCAGGGGTGGGGGGTGGATAGGTCTGTCAGATACAAAACAAACAAAGCAGAGTACTGGGAGACTGGTTTGAGTAACGGAAACCAGCTGGAGTTTAGTAAGTGCCAAAAGACTACAGAGTGATTCATAGCAACACAAATGGATTTCATGACTGTGGAAAGTTATCCTGATAGAATTGCAGAAACTGAACTGTGTTATACAGTGTGTCATATAGCTCAGAGGTAAAAGTAAAACAAGGATTGCAGTTTATTTCCCCTATGAGTAATTATTAGTGGAATAATAAATTCATGTGCCTTTCAATGCAGTGCTAACACAGCTCTGTGCGAGGACTTAAAAGATTAGGTGTTGAACGATTCAGTGCCGCAAAGGTGGAAACAGGTTTGTTGTTAATTTGTTTAATGAGCCTGAAAAGGCAATGCGAAGATATTCACAAAAGCTTGTTGTTTACAGTGAAAAGATAACGAAGATGACGGCAGAAGGGATCAGGCTGTAATGACCACTGATGAAGGTGTCTGCATGTGGATTAGGTGGATCATGCTGTGTTTGCTTTAAGATGCATCACATAATGCCATTAAAACCACTGCGAAAGCTGACAAAAACCTAATCTTACAAAAGCTTATTTCTTTTCATGGCCACTCCTGCTTTTAGTCATTGGAGAAAGTATGTTTACCTTTTTCTGGATCACAGAAAAACGTGTCAGAATCACTATAACAGATTTTTCCTTTAAAACACTTTTTCCAGGACTACAAAACGCTTCAGTGCAAGGAAAATTAATTATTTAGACATAAAAAAAAAAAGAAAATCTATATATCATTGACAGCATTGTGTTGCTGTTAATTATATATTTCTCTTTCTCATAAAAGCCTGTTGGGACAGGCTAACAAATATTTGAACTTAAAGTATGTTATTGTGTCAGTGTTTCCTTAATATGCATTGTAAGCTGTTACCTGAAAGCTTGAGGGGCTTAATTTTATACTTGTCCTCTACGAGTCATCTGCCTCAACATAACTCCTCAAATAAGAAAAAATAAACACAAGAAGTGTTTAGTTATATCATGGTATCATGGCAGGAGAGCTGCATTTTTCCCTCCAATTAATTGTACTCTCAGATCAAGTGTTAAACAGCTAACGCACTAACATCTGGCTTCCACCGATGTTGCAACAGTGGGCACAGCTCAGATTTCTTTACGGAAAATACTTACAAGTCTAACATTAAAACCCCAAGGGGGAAATTTGATTGATTTTAACCAAAAATGTTTTCTTCCTAACAGAAAACAACACAATCTTCATTAAGACTGACGTAGTGAGGAGACTACGACTCAGTTAAAAAAAATATCAATGCGACTAAATAACCCGATAGGCAGTGTTTCTACAGTTCACTCTTAAAAATAACTACTTCTAAATTCAGATCAAAAATCACATTCAAAACAACTACATTTTCTTGTTCATTTATCAATCTTTTTATGAAATAAAGCCTTTAAGGATACACAGGTCTTGATGTTAATAATTATGATATTGATAATGCCATCACCTAACATTTGCAAATTAGATTTGGCCAGTTTACGTCACTTTATTTCTCTCTTGATTTCCTCTCTCACACAAACTCTGGATAAGGTGCTCTGATTTATATGTTTCATTTTTTTAATTGTTAACATTCAAAATGAGCCCATAGTTGTTTTCCAGCCGAGAAGGTGGCAGTGAATTGCTGTCAAATCAACTGTGTTTTCAAAATAAAAGAATACGATAACAGTGGACCTTTAACATTCTTGGCATCTTTATTTTTTATTGTTTTGTTTATTATCATACTTGCAATTATTTGGCTGTTGAGTTTTATAATGGTGCAAACTGTCAGCATGCACAGTTCAGATGGTCCAAAAAGCTGGTAAAATGACACACCTGATGAAACTGACTTGCATTACTTCTGTTTTCATTAATGTATGATGCAACGTTGACAATCAGCACACTTCTTGTCCCATCATGTGTACTTCCCTTGAAACTGCAAGCTTAAGTTTTACCAAATACAACCACTTAAATGAAGCTGTTAAACTGACATTTAGTCTCACATTTTCTTTCTTTTGACTTTTTAAGCTTAAAATAGCATCTTAACAATACTTTTGTTTCCCAATGTGCTACAGAGAAATGATACCCAGCACTCGTCCAAAAAAAAGACGGGGGGGATTCGGTGCATCTTCAGCAGTTTCAGACAACAAAGACCTCTTCTCCTTTGTCTTCTTTAACAAAGAGGATTCAAACTAGACCATTATAGATTGCTTCCTCTTTTCTCAGCCACAGAGATTGATGACAGGGATAACAAAGCTCTCTTACACACATAAGCAAACAGCTTCCATTATCTATTGTCTCTGCTTGTACTCATACATTAACGGTCTGTTGTTTCATGACTCATTTTTGCTTCCACATAATACATTTGACAAGTTTTTGCACAGCCAACTGAAACATTAGCCATCTTGCACAGCTGCTGATTTACACATGTTCTTGGCTGTTGTGTGAATGAGCTTTTCACTGTTTTCCTGTTGCATCCCTCACTGCTCATTAGTTTAGGTCTGGTCTGATCCGAAACATTTTAGCACGAAGGCTTTAAAGGTTTTCTGAGTGCTCATAAATGTGAACCTAAGCCCTTTGAAGCCCATGACCTGCGAGTCCAGAGGTCACAGCGTTTTCGCCCCAGCACCACATGGACACCCGACACCTCCATCCACTCCCAGCTTCTCCTGCAAGGCTTGGCTGCATCACAAACCAGAGAATACAGAAAAATAAGTCTTGGATTTAAGTCTGATAAACACTTTCTCATTTAATGGTTTTCTTTATGTTTATGACTATTTACATTGTGCGTAGATTCTCACTGAAGGCATCAAAACCAAATGAACACAGTGTATTGAAAAAGAACTTTAAATATGTTTTATATTTCAGATTCCTTAAAGTACCCACGCTTTGCTGTGATGACTGAAATATTAACCTTTGACCGTCTCTCTCTGAACCTCTGGGAAGTTCTTTCAAGCCTCTTTGAAAAACTATTTCAGGTGACCACCTCATGGAGCTCATGCAGAGAATGCTGAGGGTGTAAAGCAGTGGCTATTCTAAAGAATGTAAAATCTATAAAAATGTTTGGAGTTGTTTCACACCTTTTGTTTTCTATATATTTCCACGTGTACTCATTCACAGTATTGTTGCCTTTGGTGAGAATCTACAACATAAACAGTCATAAAAATAAAGAGACCGATTAAGCTACCTGGTAACCAAGATGTGTTTTTATGTTTTTCGAGCCACAGTTCTGTGGTGTCGGGCCACAATCCTGTGATCTCATTCAGTAGAGAGGAACTTCTCAACATCAGAGAGTCCTCTCTTGGTTTATTTTCACCATCTTTCATC
>JAHUTJ010076774.1:0-10490 GCA_036250325.1 Characodon lateralis
GAAGGCGGTGCCGTGTATCAGGATGACAATGCACCAATACACACAGCAAGACTGGTGAAAGATTGGTTTGATGAACATGAAAGTGAAGTTGAACATCTCCCATGGCCTGCACAGTCACCAGATCTAATATTATTGTGGTCTAAAACCAGATGTTTCAGTTTCATTGTCCAACCACTGTAAGTTCGCCAAGCTCCTCATCCCGTTGGGATTTTATATTGTCAACTGATGCAGAAGGGAGGGACACTTTAGCGCTTTGTAGCTGATAGCTATGAACCCCTCAAATGATGAAGGCTGACCTAGTAAGTGCTCATAGTGGGAGGATGCAGGCAGATCGGGAAAAACAGGAGAAATATTCCTAAAGAAGTCTGGAATTTGGAGGTAATGTAAGAAGTGTGATCTAGGAATATTAAAGTTCTCACACAGATTCTGGAAATAAAGAACATCCCTTTATGACAAAAATGCCTGCATTTTCCCAAACGAGGCTTTATCCCACACAGATGGTGGAAAATTGTGTTTAGAATAAACCGGTGAAGTAAATAAGAGCGTTTGCCCCTAAACTGTTTCCTTATTTAGCTCCATATTTCCAGCTTACTTTACTTTCAGCTTTACTCTGCTTTCCTGAGGCAACTCTAGAAGTCCAACCTTCCCCAGGAGCTGCTGGTCATCTTCTCCACTGCCATAATTCAGTCTGTCCTGTCTTCTCCATCTCAGTGTGGTTTGGATCATCCACCAAACAGGACAGGTCCAGACTGCAACGACCAATCAGGTCTGCAGACAGAATCATCAGGTCTGACCTTCCCTCCATCCAGGACTTGTACAGGTCAAGGGTCAGGAAAAGGGCAGCTAACATCAGCCACCACAGAGTTTTTTCCCCCAGGATGTTTCTCTGATGGACTCTTGACAGTCAGAGTCTTGGACTGATCTCACATTATGTTCTTTTGTAAACTCAATTGTGTATATATGTACATTTAAAAGATGTTCGTTATTATTGGGAGCAAAGTGGACCGTAGTCAAATTTCTTGTTTGTTAGAACAAACTTGCCAATAAAGCTGATTCTGATTCTTTGCTGTTTTACTTTGTCCACTAGGGGGCGACGTATTCTTCATTCACACCAGATATTTGGACAGAGGCAGCTTCTCCTTCTTCAAAGGGTTTAAAGCAACTGCAGAGAATGAGTGCTTCTACATGAAGGTGAATCTCATTCAAACACTGTGAATGGACCTGGACTTGGACCTGAACCTGACTGACTGAGCTCAGCAGGTCCAGCTACTATCTGTCTATTGGTTACCAACTGGTGGTTTCCTATGCTCTGCTGCTGCAGGTGGACAGCTGCTCCGTCCCCTGGGATTTTCACCTGTTTAACCGCCTTAAGAAGGACTCGCCATCTGCTGACAGAATTCCTCGGATCAGCTGTTTCCTGTTTGTGGACGGCTGCATCACTATCTACACCCCGCCTGCAGACCACCTGTTCACAGTGAGTCCCTCCATCCTCCTTCTAACTTTGCCGTGTGAAGAAAATGAACATTTAAATAGGAAAATTAAATTTGAAATCATTTGTTTTGTCTTCATCTCAGGATCTGGCAGATTCTAACCCGGATGAGTTATGTGTAGGTATTAAAGCCATCAGCTTGTTGCAGCTGGTGTTGCAGCTTCACTCCTGCAGCCTGCTGCATGCAGGGCTGCAGCCCAGCATTCTCGCCTCCTGTCACAGGTCAGTCAGCAGGAGGGCGGCAAGGAAAGGGGGTGAATACGCTCTGATTCTCAAAGTTTTACTGCTCTGTCATCCCTGCAGAGGTTTGCAGGACTGGCTCTTCCCAGTGGACTGGTCATCCTCACTGGATCTGGTTCTTCAGAAAGACCTTACATCAGTCCAGCAGCTCCTGTCAGCTCAAACCTACATCAGTCTGGGTCTACTGCAGCCCACTGACCCACCATACACGGTTACCACCTTTTTATAGCCAGGAAAAAATGTAAGTCTTTCTGCTCAGGATTGGTTGATTTCAACCTCTTCTTTTCTGGTGCCTGTCAGGTGGACCTGGTGGGGGTGGCTGAAACTGTCTACTTCCTCCTGACCAATGACAAGATGATCCCAGTGAAAGACGGACATGGCTGGACAGTAGAGCAGTACAGTGGTGATGGACCTTGGTACTTACAGATACTTTTTCATGTATATATTGGTTATCACACTTGGTGAAGTAAGTCCAGCTAGCTTGGTAAAGAAGTTACCTTGTCTGATAGACTGGGTTAATTACAGGTGATAAAGGGTAGTATCACTGGGAAATTGAGTTTAGTTCAGACAGAACTTTATGTTTAGCTCACAAGATATGTGGGTGTTGTTGTGCACAGCGACTTGGGTCTTATCCCTGGAGAAAGAGTTCTGCAAGTAAACTGGGTTTATTTCAGAGTTGTCTGGGTTTATCTACTGGAGTAAACTGGGTTTATTTCAGAGTTGTCTGGGTTTATTTACTGGAGTAAACTGGGTTTATTTCAAAGTTAACTGGGTTTATCTACTGGAGTAAACTGGGTTTATTTCAAAGTTAACTGGGTTTATGTACTGGAGTAAACTGGGTTTATTTCAGAGTTGTCTGGGTTTATTTCAGAGTTGTCTGGGTTTATCTACTGGAGTAAACTGGGTTTATTTCAGAGTTGTCTGGGTTTATTTCAGAGTTAACTGGGTTTATCTACTGGAGTAAACTGGGTTTATTTCAGAGTTGTCTGGGTTTATCTACTGGAGTAAACTGGGTTTATTTCAGAGTTATCTGGGTTTATCACACTTTGTAACTGAAGTTTAAATGATTGTTAATGCCCCTTTGTTTGTTGCTAACGAAAGGTTAAAGTGTGATTGAAACTCTTTCCGGCATTGCAGCGACATCTTCACCAGGACATGGCGAAGGTTTTTCCGTTCGCTGCTGAACGCCGGCGGTGGCTCATCAACGTCTGTCCTGTCGGAGCTGAAGGATGAGCTTTCTTCACTTTATCTCTGAAACATCAGGGTTACATGTTGTCTGTGTCTTAATTATTTTTTTTTTTGGTAACTAAATAAAATAAAAACACTATTTGGTGCAATTCTGTCTGATTTATTCATTATGTCCACATAAAACTGATGAGCTGTTTGTAGTTCTGATGTGGAACCAGCAGAGGGCGATCTAGTGTGTCTTTCATAAAGGAGCAATCTTAAAATTAAAAAAATGTTTAGACACCACAGGTGTTGGTTAATGTTTTTAAATAAGTGAACCATAAGGGGTTCACTTAATTACATATTTATTCATTGAATTATTTCGCAGGTTTGAAGCTGCAGTCAAACATCAGTTCCTCCTGCTGTACAATAATGAATTAAACCCAGAAACCTCTACAGAACATACAGGACCTGTCAGGAGCTGTGGGGCGGTTCAGACGTGGAGTTTGAGGAGATAAAAGCTGGGTGGGTTCTGGTATTGAGTCATGTCCCGTTCTGCCCTGAGGGGAGAACCAGGCATGCTGCAGCCTGCAGACAGGGTGGAACCTCCTCTTTTATCCTTCACTCTTAGTTTCTTCAACCCTGCCTGAAGGGAGGCGCGCAGTTCTGCTCCTTGGGCCTGGTTCCTCTGTTTTAAATGTGCATCTTCTGCTGAAACAGCAGCTGTCTAGGAGTTTCAGAAGATCTGATCTGAGCGCTGTAGATGCCACTTTTTTCTTGCTCCAAATTATAAATAAAAATGCCCGAATTCTTTTAGTTTCTCCCTGATCTGTCACAGACGCCGCTGTTGCTCCGCCTCCTCCCACTTACCTGGGACAAGGTGAGACGGACGGGAGGAAGGAAGAGGAGCAGCGGAGAGAGAGTCAGAGGAGAACGGCGGAAAGATCTGGACTCTACGGCCAGGTAAAAACACCGGAGGTGGAACCTGATCTGGGTTACAGTTCGGTTGTGAAGGTTCTGTACTTATTCACATTCATACGACTCCTCAGAACCTTTTATCTTGTTGGTTCTCTACAGAACTTTGGAAGAACATCTGCCTGTTGTAAGAAGCATCTGTTATTTAGAAACCTCAGAGTGAGCAGAATCAGAACTGGTCTCCTGGTCCAACTGAGTCTTATCTGACAGTGTTGGAGTGGTTGGACGAACTGGGTTTGGGTTCCTGACAGAACCCGTCACACCTGGCGGTGTGTGCTGCAGTAAACTGATCTGTGTGAATGGATGTGATCTGAGAGCAGCACCATGTTTGGTTGGATCCGACCTCGTAGATGTTTCAGTCGAGTAACTGGACTTCTGAGGTTTCTCAGCCCAGCTGCAGGTTACATGGAACCGGTTTAAACCCATGTGGGCTCAGTGTTATGAGCTGCAGTATTTATTGTTCTCTATACTGAGCTTTAACGTGATTCTAACACCTGATGGTTCTGATTCGCTTCAGAGATCCGGCTCAGAGACAAGCCTAGAGATGTGAGGTCTTCAGTGGCATGGTTGCTTCTCAGCATCTTTTAAACTTACTGGATTTTTCAGCAAACAGACCTTGTTTTGTTTTGCAAGTTTAAGGGTGTGCCCCCTGTCGGTCCCCTGGCAGAATGCATGTCAGGACATCTTTCATTGGCTTCATATCTTAGACCCAGAGATGCTTTAGGCCAGTGGGTCATACGGATTACCAGTTTCCTTCTCCTCCCAGTTAGAACCTGTGAACAAACCATCTAGTATGTTTAAACCAATATATATGTGTTTATTTTTTGTTGTAGTTTGGTATTTTTGGTAATAATGGCAGTAGATCTTACATATAATTACATTTAATTGGACACCAAACTATCAGTAAACCTCCAGCTGGTAAATAGTGTTTACTTAAGCCCAGTTTTGGACTTTTTTAAAGATGGTTTTGGGTTGAGTTCACACTGGTCTATGAGATCATCTTAAAATCAGTTTAAGCCTTCTTTTAATATGTGTTTTATTTGTTTTGGAGGACGTATTGAAACAATTTCAGTGTCCATCCATCCATCCATCCATGCATCCATCCATCCATCCATCCATCCATCCATCCATGCATCCATCCGTCCGTCCATACATCCATGCGTCCGTCCATCCATCCATCCATCCATCCATCCATGCATCCATCCGTCCGTCCATACATCCATGCGTCCGTCCGTCCGTCCATCCATCCATCCATCCATCCATCCATCCATCCATGCATCCGTCCGTCCGTCCGTCCGTCCGTCCATCCATCCATCCATGCATCCATCCATCCATCCATCCATCCATCCATGCATCCATCCATCCATCCATCCATCCATCCATCCATCCATCCATCCATCCATCCATCCATCCATCCGTCCATCCATCCATCCATCCATGGTTATNCATCCATCCATCCATCCATCCATCCATCCATCCATCCATCCATCCATCCATCCATCCATCCATCCATCCATCCATCCATCCATCCATCCATCCATCCATCCATCCGTCCATCCATCCATCCATCCATGGTTATCCATTCAGGGTCACGGGGGGCGGACCTCCAGTGGTCATTGGCAGGGTATCCTCTGGACAGTTTGCTTTTACTTTGTTTAGTTTTTGGTTATTTTTGGGGGCCATATTTGTGAGCATTTTGTGACGTTTCAGGTATTAATTTGGATTAGTTTTGGATCAGTTTCAGGCTTCCTTTGGTACCTGTCTACAACTGCTTTTAAACTTCTTCTGGCCTTGCTTTAATATTTGATTTTTGGGAGTATTTTATTGCCAGAGTTTGGACCGGGATTCAAGCTGTTTCGAAGCTTATTTTGCAGATGTTGGAGGATGATCTGAATATTTTCTGTGTCTAGAAGCAACTGGCTGGCTGAAATTTTATGTTTGAAAGACTTTTTGAATCCTGCTTAAAGAAACCATAAAACCTGCTCTGGAGACCTGGAGGCACCATTTTCTCTTCTGGGACCTTTGGTTTAACTCATGAACAACTTTTGGTTGTGTTTTTCTGGCTCAACTAAAGTTAGACTTTAATAAATTTATATAATTATTATGTCTGGATTAAACAGAATACAGGTGTATCCTAACCATGTCAGATATGGATAAAATTTCTGGCCACGTTGTCACTCATATACACCCTGCAGCGGCCACTGGAGGGCGCTGTCACAGTGACGCCTCCCTGTGGGTCATAACAAGCTGCTAGTCCAGTGCAGCCACTGGTGAGTCTGGCTCCTGTCTGATATCCAGGCTGATTTCCAGTCAGAGGAAGGAGTCATGGTGGAGCTGTCTGGTCATGTAGAGGTTGATTCCTCAGGTATGTCAGTGAGTCACACCCTGAAAACACACACACCTGGTGTACAGGTACCCAGGTGATCCTCTTTAACCTGCAGGTAAACATACAGCTTCAGTTTATAAATGGTTTGCATGAGAAGAAAGCTGCATGAAATCTGGTGTTTGTGCAAAATAAAAAAATCACCTCTAACATTAAAGCTCAAACTGCAAAAACCGGAAGATGTTCCCCTCTGCTAAATGCTTCTTAAAAATCCTGATCTTATTTTTCATCAGAAATAATGAATAAATCCTGTCATGAGGGTTAAACTGAACTCTGAAAGAGATTTTTATGAAATTTGCATTTTCTTAAACCAGCTTTGGTATCAGCTTCACCATCAGTCAGAATAAATAGTTCAACAGTTTAACAGTATCTAGGGCACCAGCCCTGCAGACCCGTTTACACGTGCTGCCTTTACTAAAACAGGTTTCAGATGTTCAGATTGTTCCAGCTGGAAACTGGACCCTGCTGGTCCAAACCCTCCCAGCCTGCAGGCGCCCACTTCACCTGCAGGTGCCTGGTCTTAGCTCATTGTGTTTTTTTGGGAAATAAAACCTCCAACTGGACCTTTTGTTTAGTGTGAGACATCCTGTAACTCTGAAGATAAGCTGTCCTCTGATTGGACCACAGAGTGGTGCATCATCATCATCTGTGGTCAGATGTTGTGTTTCAGGTCTCACTCTCAGGTCATCAAGAAAACCATAAACTTTAAGGCTTTAATGGAGCCAGTGAGCCAAAATAAGCACATAGAGAATGTTGGGTTTTCAGTCACTCTGCTGGTTATGGTGGTCCATTTGAACGGAACCAGTTTCAAGGAAAGTCACAAAGAAACTCCCAATGAATCTGAAACTCGTCCCAAACGATGTTTTAAAAATGTTTTAGAGTTGGTCTAAAATCGACCCAGAACCTGCTGAAACAAAGAGGAAGGGAACTCGAAAAGCAGATCAGAACCGTTAAGAGAGAAAGATGCTGGGTGGACAGAACTCTTACTTTTAACATTTTTGTCTGCTTTTTCTGTCTAGATGAACTCTGTTTAAGCAGTTTTCTGGAGGTTTTTATAAACCTAATGTTGATCATTTTTTAAGGTGTTTAAAATAAAGCTCATAATTGCTGAAGTTCTCAGCCCTTGAACTTTGTGACACGTCTCCACAACAAACGGTGGATTCTGTTGGGATTCACGCAGTAAAGTGTGGCGCACATCACAGATCTTTAGATATGGACGTCCACCTTAACAGACAGACTGGGCAAGGAGAGCATTATTCAGAGCCAGCCAAGAGGCCCATGGTTACTCTGGAGGAGCTGCAGAGATCCACAGCTCAGGAAGAAGAATCTGTACTCCACAAATCTGACTTTAAGGAAGAGTGTCAGAAGAAAGACAGAAGAAGTCCAGTTAGGAGACACAGCAAATGTGTGGGAGAAGATGATCTGATCACATTAGACCGTGTGTGGTTGGGAGCCAACACTGAACATCTCCCTGGTCACACCAACCCCAGCATGGACCTTGGTGGTGGTGGCGTTGTGCTGTGGGGATGCTTTTGAGCAGCAGGGACAGAGAGGTGGATCACAGTTGACTGGAAGACCTAATTACATGGAAGAATCTGTGGCCAGACTTAAACCCTGATGTTCTCAGATGTTCTCCATCCAGCCTGACTGATCCAAAATTCCACTTCACAGTTCTGCACAACTTTGTGTTGGTCTGTGACCTAAAATCCATCCATGAAACACACTGAAGTTTATGCTTGGAACGAGACTAAACGGGGTTCTGCATGACCTCAAGCAAACATCTGAACATCTGCTGGGAGGTCGAGCTCAGACCCGCTGACTTCATATCTCTGCATCTCTTGGAAACATGTTGCTGCTGTTTCCACAGATCACAAATAAACCTTCATCACTTAGGACCAGATTTCAGCTCATAACATGAGCTGAAGCTCCTCCTCCTCCTCCTGTTTGCTCACAGGGGGTGGAGGAGGATGTGGATGATCTGATCCGGTCAGCAGAGGATGATGATGGGTCATCAACCTCTGAGCTTCACCCTCTCCCTGCTTCCTTACAGGCTAAGGTGGACCGAGCAGATTGGCCCAGACCAGACCGGGCCAGGCCAGCCTGACTTGAGGCTGAGAAACATCAACACACTCCCAGGTGAGACACAGAGGAAGATCTAAGTGCTGCAGAAAGTCTTTATATCTGTGTTGGACTGTTAACTCTTAGAAATGTCAAAGAAGAAGGAACTGTGAATATTAGCAGACAGAACACAACATCTGCTTCTCCATGGCTGAAGGTTCTGGGAAGGTCTATGAAGGTCATGGTGGGATTAATATTTTAGAATGAGAGTTATTATTTTCATTAGAAGCAAGTGAACAAGGACTGGAGCAATGCTCTGCAAGGGTTTGGGTTTGAAACCTTCTCAAGCCTAAAGGGTCCAGGGTGATGCTCAGTTTGAGAAGCTCACATCTCTCCACTCGAGAGAAAATGAAGCATGTCTTCTTTAAAACATCTATGATTTCCTGAAGGGCTGCACACATCTTTGTTGAGCTATACAGTAGATCTCCATGATGTCCCACTGGAAGATCTGCACCTAGATCTGAGCTGCCGGACCTTAAAAACGGTCCATATTTATGTTCCAGTTACCATCAGGTTGTTTTTGGTAGGCCGGCTGCTCCTGGGAAGGTTCCCCGCTGTTCCATGTTCTCTCCATCTGTGGATGATGGTTCTCTCTGTGGTTCTCTGGAGAAACGACTCTGTAATTTATTACACACTGATACATTATAGTGACTTTGTTTCCCATCTGTTCTTTCAGCCTACTTCCTGCTGTCATACAGGTTCTGTTTAAGTGAGTGATTAGTTCTAAAGGCCTGGCAGTAATCAGACCTGGTTGTGGCTGAAGAAAAGTTCTGTTCACTGCTGGTATTCATTATTTATAAGGGCGTGATTACTTTTTCACCTATAGAACCAGGTCTGTTTGTACATTTTTCTTCCCCAGTGTTTTATATTTACTGCCTGGTGATGAAATTAGTGTTGATTTCTATAAGGGATGTGAGGCTTACAGTTGGAGTCATGTGCTAACAGATCAGAACCAGAGTCAAAATTAGTGAACTTTTCTTTAAAGACGGGAAATATCTCTTCTGGGATAAAGGACAAGGGGGGGACATCAGTCCCAGTCCAGTTGTCTTTATATTGAAGGTTTTCCTGCTGGTTTTCCATTATTCCCAGGAGTTTTATGGGTTCCTCAGTCAACAAGCATTGCAGCAGGTTTTAATAAAGAAATCCAATTTATTTGTTAATGAGCAGAGACAATGATGATGATGAGCATTTCTCTAGTGTATGAGCTGAGATTGACTCAGATCTCTTTGGTCTCCTGCTGATTTTCATCTCATCCACAGAGGCTTGTTATGAAACTTCATCAACGAGACAACGAGACGAGACTTAACATGAGCTGCAAAACTTATTTTAGACAAAAATACCAAGAGACATGAAAAAGCCCAGAGTTACATGACTGCAGCCAGTCTGTTATACCTTAACTGCTTCATATTATTGATATAATTATAGTTTGAAGTGGTTTTTGATTAAATTCTGTTGCTGCGTATGAATCTGGACGTTGTCAGCATAATGGACAAAATGTTGAGAAAGACGAAATATTAAAACATCCATCCATCCATCCATCCAGAACCTGAAGCAGTATGAGATTTTTAAAGAGACAGATCATATTTTTTGGAGCTTGGATTCTGTGGAGAACATATGAGCCGCTAGTATCTTACGTGAATTAGATACCTTACTGAATGGCTCCATAAACACAGACTGGTTCTGATCAAAGGCTGAACCTGGAGGATCCAGGTAGTTAGTTTCCTTAAATTTCGGTTTGCCGCTGGAGGTGATAAACCATCTACCAGTCAGGACGTTTTAACAGTATTTCCTTTTTGTTTTGGTTTATAAATAACTTTAACCTACTTTAATTATGAAAGTACTTTATGAAGCATTACAGAAAAAGCAATAGATCAGGACTGTTGTTATTATGAATATATTATTTAATATTAATACTTTTATATCTTATTAAATAATATTTGGGTCTGTTAAGGGTTGTCCTGTGAATACCAGCCCAGTAAGGCGATGGTATCAGGACAAAATAGAAAGGTGTGAGACGAGCTCTGACATTATTGAACAGCATAACTCTGCACATATATGGAATGAATTCACACAATTTCTTAAAATACAAGAATTTATGAACAAAAATAAGTCAACTCA
>JAHUTJ010076775.1:0-10484 GCA_036250325.1 Characodon lateralis
TCCACCCGGAGGAGCTGGAGGAGGTGTCTGGGGAGAGGGACGTCTGGGCGTCTCTGCTGAGTCTGCTGCCCCTGCGACCCGGTCCCGGATAAAGCGGAAGACGACGAGTATGAGTCATAATTATCTAAATTAGCAGAAATGAACAGTTGGCATATATAATGCTGTGTGTAAAGAATCTGTATAATAAAAGGAGCGATATGAACTAGATTACTGAAATAAAATAACTTTTGATATAAAATTCTAATGTATTAAGATGGACATATTATGAAAAGCTTTTCTTCATGGTTAACAAATGCGTTTTGTTGATTCTTCATGGTGTAACCATAGATCTTTAATGTCTCCTGTTTTGTAAAACAATCTTTTACATCACATCTAAATATAATATAATGGGTTTGGGTGGTATGCTGAAATAAATTACAAAATGTTCCATTAATTTATGAAAGTGATGAATGACTCATCGATGTACTGAGAGCTCAGACACAGACACACAAGCAGCAGTGTATAAGAAGAAATTCTCCAAATATAATAATAACCTCAGATTTATTTTAGACAGCTTAATGAATCGAGTCCAAGGCCCAAACCAACACCACAAAGGGGCTGAAAGTAAATCTTTCAAGGATCCAAGTAAATCTCCTTGTGGAAAGCAAAAAATTATTTACCTCCCTGGCATGTACAAAATCTGCTGAGACACTAAGCTGATTCCAGTTACTGTCAACAAGAGTTTGTTGAGGAAACAAAAGAAACGTGTGCCCGCCTGTGTTTGTAAATGAAAGATAAAGTAATTAGAGCTGTTGAAATCACAAGAATCTGGGGCCATTAGAACAGTCAGTTGTGAGGGAACAGTACTCCCGCTCTCACTGAATTTACTGCTTTCTTCAAGAGCTAATAGGTTTTTTTTCAAAGGAATCCTGAGAGACTTGGTAGATAATGCATACACATTTTCATGTCTAAACTTCATAACTTTAAACACTCAAATTTTCAAAATTATTAAACCCTTTTTTAACCTATTAAAGAAGAATATTTCTACAGAAGTCAGACTTTAAATTTGTAACCTGCAAAAATCGCAGAGTGCAAGAGAACAGACCGACGGATAAGTAATTGGACAGCTGAACAGACAAAAGAAAGACAGAAGGGCAGGAGGATAGATGGGATAGACAGATGTATATAGGATTTAGACAATAAAACAGAGAAGGAAGTCTGCAAATACAAATATTTTTCCATAGTTATTCAGATGTGAAAAACCTTTTCAATTTCAAACAATTCCTCTCTGAAACCTTTGAACGATCTCTTTAATGTTATCATGAGCTAACTCTTTACCGACTGACACTGACAAACCCTCCAATAAACAAGGCGACTGTGGCTCAGTCGGAAGAGTAGTCGTCTTGCAATCAGAAGGTTGTCGGTTTGATTCCAGCTTCCTCCTGCCATATGTCAATGTGCCCCTGGGCAAAGCACTTAACCTCAAGTTGCCTACCGATCTGCGTGTCGGTGTATGAATGTGTGAGCGTTAGTGAGTGCGATTGGGTGAATGTGGCTCTAGTGTAAAGTGCTTTGAGAGGTCTATATGACTGGAAAAGCGCTATGTAAGTTCAGTCCATTTACCATATACAACCCACTTTGGTGGAAAGCCTTATACAAGTTTTAAAACCTCCCTGAAGGTTGCTGCTTTTTCATTCAGTCCAGTCTTTGTATAAAAAATAATAGTTTTTTCAGGAGCTGTAGACACAACTGGGGTTTATCCCTTTCATTTAGAAACCTTTCATGCTGGAATGATCCATAGATCAAAGTTTAGTGGCTAAACAAGCACACATGCTTCTGAAAATGATCAGGTAAAGGATTTCAAACCAGATTAATATTAGCAGTAATGTTTACTCTTTATAAGGAAAAGCCATGTACAATTCCTGATGATGACAATTATTTCAGCAGCTGAAATAATGCAAAAAAAAAGATGTACTCTTTCTGATAAAATACACACAAAGGGAAGACAACATTTTTGCTGTTTATTCTGACACAGTTGTTAATAGTTTTCTTTGAAAAGGTAATCAGGGATAGGAAAGGGAACAACAGACAAACAGATGCTCTTCCAGACACAGACTGCATCTGCTGGAAGCCACACAACCACTCATCCAAAACAATCAGTCACACTCCAACACACACACACACACACACACACGCACACAAAAGAAACAAAGCTTGGCATCTTCATTATTAGCACCCCTCATGTGATTTGGACTCAGCCTAATGTCAGGACCACCGTCAAGGTGTGCATTTGTGTTTTTCATTGTATGTCAGGGTTACTTCACATTTTTAATTTTAGATTTTTCTGGATTTGCCAAAATAATTTGTCTTTTGGTCATTTTTTCCGAATGTTTGATGTTATTTTATCTGGCTCCAGAGGTTTAGGATATGTATGCTCCAAGCAAAGGTGAGTAGAAAAGGTCTAAAACTGTACATAAAACCTGTTTCATGACCTAAATAAAAACAACCCCTCATAAAGTTTTGAGTGATTCTGTGGATTTTCAGTCAACAATTAAAAATCAGACACTGATGCTAAAGTTACACATCCACATCAACTGCAGGGGTGATGTGGATGTTTTTTGTTTTTTCATGACCAGGATTTAAGCTAACAAAAGTTGACCAGAAACTAGTCAAAGCCTGTGGCGAACTATCCTGCGACTTAGTTTATCACCAGAGAAAATGATGCAAAATTTGCCCAAACACAGAAATTAAACAAGGCTGTGTGAAGCAGATAAAAAAGCTTCCTCTGTAGGGTGTTAGGATTCAGCCTTAGAGATACTGCAAAGTAGAGCTGCTGTTTCACTGCATCAAAAGGAGTCAGTAGAAGTGGTTAAGGCATCTGATAAGGATGCCTCCTTGGCACGTCCCTCTGTGAGCAGACCCATGGAAAGACCCAGAATTCGTTGGTCTACATAACCCGTCTGGCCTGGGAACACCTTGGGATCCCGAGGAATGAGCTGGAGCATGTTAAAAGGGAGAGAAATGTCTGGGTTTCTCTGCTGGACCTGTTAGCCCCATGACCCAATCTCAGATAAGCAAAAGACAATGGATGGATGGATGGATGGATAGGTCCTTGTTTATATTGTTAAGAAACCAGTTTTCTAATTAGTTCTTGAACTGAATCAAAGGCATGTCCTTACATTAAGGATAAGAACTCATCTAGCTAGTATTATCTTGTCATTTTATTGCTAAAAAGCGCTTGCTTTTAAGTTTAGATTTTGTAATCTGAATGACTGCTTACTTGCCAACTACTTATCAGTTTTAAACTAATTAAGACAATACATTTCAGCAAAATATCTTTGAGATGTTCTTTCTGGATCCAACATTTGGTTGTTCTGAGGCAATTGTGAACCTTTTCCTGACTGATCGACAGAGGTGTCAATAATCGAAATCAATCAATGGAGTGCAGATATACTTGCATATTCATTGCCACAGTGATTTTAAAAAAGGACAAGAAAATTTCACACTGCACCTATAGAAGAAAGGAAATGTAAAATTTACTTTCATCTGAAAATAGGACTTTGGACCACTGGGCAACAGCCAGCTTTTTAGGCAAGACCCTATTGTGTCTTAACCTTCTTGTGAAGGGTTTTTATGACTGCAGCATACCTCTTTAGTTGACCCAAACTGTTTCAGCTATTTTCTTTATGGGCAAAACAAAATGTCTAAAATATTTAAGAAAATATTTTTATTGCTTAAATGTAACATTCAAATTTAACAGAATTAAACATTTGTAATAGTTTACTCTGTGTTGTGAATCTATTTATCATATGAGTTGGTTTTTGTTTTTACTAAAGCACATTTTTAGTAATAAAAACTTTTTGCACACAGTTGGTTTAAAACTAGTTGGCCTTCTTTTCTACAGCACAGATTTTGTTGATAGACTGCCAATAAACCAGACCTCCACCTTAATCTTCATCTCCCTCTGCTCCTGCCAGTCATTATGCTCCCATGCACCTCCCATCACTTTCACTTTTCCAGCAATCCTTTTAGCCACCTGTGCCCTTATAATCTGTGTCCCAGGAATAAAGAGACATGTACCAACGAACAAGCCAGACCTCCTGATGAGCAGCATCTGATCATCTCTGAATCTCTGCAGTAGCTATCAGGGCATTAAACCACAACATATCAAGTCACAGCCTGGCTCTAAACAGAAGGATGAGTATAAACCCAGTCCAGACTGTTGAAAAGTCACAGTGCTGCCCTGTTGGACATAACATCCCCTCCCTCAGAGGCGTCATTTAGACTCCTCCACATGTCTTTTCTGACCTTGTACCTCCCATGTATTAATGACCACTTGGTTTCGATGATTATCACAATGAACACATGGTGTGTGAAAGCTGTACCTCCTAGCACATCCCCCCCTACATGAATTTATACATGTAGCAGCTGGTGGAGGACACATCCACAAACATCTTGTTAGTATGCTGCACCTGTACATGCCACGTGCTGGGATCTATGTGAAAGGCGCACTCAAGGAAGCTGAAGGAAAACCGAATGATGAAAACAGAAAACAACTGGGGGAGAAAAAAGTGAGATGTTACGGATCAGGAAATGAAGCTGTTGTAGATTAACAACATGGGAAGACCACAGTGAGATCATTACCGAATGCATTACAGGTGCTGATAACTACGTCACACCCAGTGTGGACAATGTTTCTCAGTAAAGAAAAAAGTTTATTTACTTCCAAGAGACATGTATTCTTTCAAGATCTATCTTTTACATTTTCTTTTATAACTTTGCATTTACATTTATAAGTATTGCATAAAAATGTATAAAACAACAGGAGGCTCAAATGTGTTGCAGCAAACTGGCGAGACAGAGAGAGATGTTTACAGCTATGAATGGTAACCCTACTAATCATCATAAGTAGCTGAAGACCTCCATAATCATGCACTGGTACGTAACACTGACTGCTCTCTCTCTCTCCCACACATGCGACATTGTCTGTAGTGCTATGATAAATATTTAACATCGATCACAGAAAGAGAGAAATGTAGATTTATATTATTTAAAGTAGAGCATATGAGCGAAAGTATAAACCATGAAAGGCTATGATCAATGCTCACAGTTCCAACTCCTGACTCACCTTGTGGCGTGTTTCTGAGTGAGATGGTTTTATACCAGAACGCGGGGCTGTGACGTAGACATGTGAACACTTTGTGACATCAACAATCAGATGAGATGAGATGAAACAATCATCTCATCTTGAACGTCAATAACACAAAGGAGATGATTGTAGATTTTAAGAGATACAGGAGTAGGTCAAACATTATTTCTATCATGGGAGAAGAAGTGGAGGTGGTGGAGGAGTATAAATACCTCGATGTTCACCTGGACAACTGACTGGAGTGGAGATGCAACTGTAAAGCTGTCTACAAGAAGGGACAGAGCAGACTGTACTTCTTGAGGAGGCTTAGGATCTTCGGTCTTTGCAGCAAGTTGCTGCATATCTTCTATAAGTCCGTCGTGGAGAGTGTGATCTCCTCTGACATCACCTGTTGAGTAATAGCTAATAGGCTGGCTCTGTTCTGGGGACTCCTCTGGAACCTCTGGAGATCATTGCGCAAAGAAAGATTCTTCATAAATTGAAGAATATTATGGAGAATCTTAAGCATCCTCTTCATGAGACAGTCCTACAACAACAGAGTCTTCAATCAGAGACTTCTTCAGATCTGCTGTAAGACAGACCACTACAGGAGATCCTTCCTGCCCACAGCCATCAGCATCTACAATGGGCTCTTTGAAGAAACCTGCATAATATGAGCTACAACATTTCCCTTTGGGATTAATAAAGTATTTTTGAATGAAATTTGAATGTACCAAGCTGTACCGTTTACAATAGAAAAATTCAACTGCAGTAGCCACCGTTCAACCCAAAGGGGGCAGCACTAAAATTACAACCCTTCAGGCCTAATTTATACCGTTCACCTGTAAAAAAGATGATTTGTTGTTTACTTCCACTTTAAGGCCTCTGTACAGTTACAAAAAAAACATTTTGCTATGCAAAACATCTGGCAGTAATTCAGAGCTTTTCCATCTGCTAAGATTCTGTATTAAAAATTCCTATATTCAGCTTAGGTATTTAGTATTTTTATCCTTGAATGATTCATAGGTCAATTTCCAGTGATGCCAACAAAGGCGCTGCTCTGAAAAATGCCAGATAAAAGTTAAATAAAATTAACTACAAGAACCCTGGAGAACTGTTGATTTGTACATATTTAAAATGTTTCATAAATCTGATCGCTTTAAATCAAATCAGAAATAAATTAGCAATGATTTAGGACTTTGCCACTTGACTGTGTATTCATTAATGCCTTGTATATTATTTAAAACAATCTGCATCTCCCATAGATGTCACACAGCAGTTTTGAGATAACTCTGTTGGGCATCTGCTCTCAGTGGACCCTGGTAAGCCCAGGATGTGAATTTTCTGCCGTGTACTTTCGCTTTCAAGATCAGCTACTTTACCATTCAGCCTAGCGTTGTTGGCGTGTAGAGTTGAACAGGTGTTTTCGATGTTCGTGAGACCCTGGCTCCAGTATGGTACAGTTTTGCATCGAGCTGCTTAAATGTGGCTTTAAACTGCAGCTAGTGCCATGCGATGTTGCTCAAGTAGCATTGTAATGTTATGTAAAGATAGTCTAGTATTGGCCTAATTTTTCTCACTATATTTGGCAGATTTCTGAAACATTGTACAGATAAAAATGGTCACTCACATACACCAGAGCCTGGATGTGTGAGTTGGGCTCTCATTGTGGCTGAATTTAACTCCACCCCCAGATAATAATGATCTGGGATGGGAGAACAGAACTCTTTTCTCAGTTTATGGAAAAACCTAGATGTGCTAGATGTGCCACCAGTGTCCTCGTCTGCACAGTCACTTCCTCTCTGGATTCAGCTAGTAGACGTATGTCTTTTTAATAAAAGAGGAGCCTCATCCCCACTGTGAGCAGTGGCTGGAGCGCCATCTCCACGGCTGTGGAGAACGTGCGTGGTGTGAAAGAGTAACTGAACGGCTGTGCTGATATGGGAACCACTGAAAAGTTAAACGCAGATATTTGTGGTATTTTGGAATGATGGTGGTGTTAAAATGTGTGTCTTTCAGATCTATGGAGGAGACCAGTCGCTCTGGCGAACAGTTCTCAGCATCTGCCGCATGTGGAATTGTCTCTCTGTGATTGATTTGTTGAACAGGGACAAATTAAGAATAGAATAGGATTGAGAATAGGTCTCCTTCCTTTCTCTTAGGAACCAAAAGATAAATTAATTAAAACAGTGTTTTCCTCTGCATAGAGAACCCTGGAAATAATGTTTTTGCCAGTAGTTCTAACTGAAGAGCAGAGTTCTGCAGAACTGTTTCCACAATCCCTCTGAACTGTGGGGCACGTGACAGGAACTGCAACGTGTGGCCTCTGCTGATCAGTCTTAACATCCATCTGTCCAAGGAGCATAGCACTGCCACGCTGAGTAGGGCTCTGAGGAGGCGCACATTTATTTGCCGTGATGTGGACTTCATGGACATGAGCCAGGTTAGAGCTCCTTCTACCACTTGGAAATGTGAGGGAGGGACCCGTGGGGCCTCAGCTCAAAAAGGGCTGCACATTAGCCTCAGCATGAAGTTTTGGGCTTGGTCTCACAGCTGGACTCCACCGAAGAAACTGTGCAGTACCGGGCCCATTACTTTTTTAATCGTCCGAGATGGAAGAGGAAAGACGGAGCCACATTTGATGCTGCAGGTGGGTCTGCCAAGTGGTGATGCAGGAGGAACACAAAGGTGACGCCACAGCAGGATATGCCAAGAGGAGCACACAGCTCACATGGCACAGAGGTTCAGGATGGTGCCGGCAAAATTACAGAAGTTCTCTGCATCTTCTGGCTGGAGATCCAATTCTCAAGCCTTCTTGAAATGGCGTAAGGGAGGAAAACAAAGATGTTGATCACTGCCACAGCCTGGGTGGCACACAAATCAGTGAGCCCAGATGCCATCTGATTGCTGGGAGAGGGGAGCACTGGCCGTCGTCTGACATGCCCTCTACACATAAGCTACATTTACGACATGCAATAATATACAAAAACTAAACAACTACATACAAAAGCTATAGAAAATACCTATGTACAACACCACTATATTGCCAAAAGTATTCGTTCACCCATCCAAATAAATGAAAACAAACAATTTGTAGCTCGCAGGTGCGCAGTGAGTTCCAGCGTGGTACTGTCGTAGGATGCTACCTGTGTAACAAGTTCACCTGTAAAATTTCCTCACTCCTAAAATATTCAATCGTCAACTGTCAGTGGTATAAGAAAATGGAAGTGATTGGGAAGGACAGAAACTCAGTCACAAAGTGCTAGGCCATGTCATGTGCCCTTCATATTAGCTAAAGAACAGTGTGTAGAGTTTTACGGAGTGGGTTTCCATGGTCTAGCAGCTGCATCCAAGCCATCACATAGTGTAATGCAACGTGCTGGATGCAGTGGTATAAAGTACACCACCACTAGATTCTACAGCAGTGGAGACGTGTTCTCTGGAGTTCTGAATTGCAATTCTGCATGCAGCAATCTGATGGACAAGCCAGAGTTTGGCAGCTGCCAGGAGAATGGTACTTGTCTGACTGTATTGTGCCAAGTGAAAAGATTAGTGGAGGGTTGTGTGATTATGTTGTGGGCTCATTTTTCAGGAGCTGGGCACCTTAGTCCCAATGAAAGGAACTATGAACGCTTCAGCCAAGAGATTTTGGACAATTCTATGCTACCAACTTTGTGGATGGCCCCTTCCTCTTCTAACATGACTGTGCAACTGTACACAAAGCAAGGCCCAAACAGATATGGATGAGAGAGTTTGTAAGCTAGACAAGCTTGTTGGGACCCAGCCATGGATTTCAACATTAAACTCTGGTACGGACGCTTCTGGAACTTTCAAAATAAAGTGCATTTAACCTACTTCCAGCACAGCCAAGCAAACTGTAACAGCAGAGTTCCCACGATGCCACTGTCTGTATAAGAGCACCCCCTCTCCCACAAGTCTCCCTCTTTGCACTGCTCCTCTGCGGAGTCCAGGATAGGGGAGGCCCAGCGCGCTAATGTCTCTTTGCTGGCAAAAAGACATAACTCTTCAACTGGTGTCATAAGATCATGCGATCATATGCACCAGTTAAGTACGAGTGAATAACTGTTTGTGTACCCAGTATTCATTCATAAAAATGGGAAATTAAGGTATAAGCATTGCCTGACTTTCTTTCTGAGACCTGCAGAAGCAAACGGTGTTCCAGAGAAGCCCCTGCAGAGACGCGGTCTCCCAGTCGGGAAGGAAGACAGCAGAGACCGCATCACCGTGGTTACGGTAACGTGCAGTGTGGATGGCGGACAAAACGAGCCGTCTTTCATCCACAGCTACAGAGGTTAGCTGGAAGCTAACCCTTTGTTCACAGAGCAGCCGCACCTTCAAACCCCCCACAGCTAAGGAGGTTAGCTGTAGCTAACCATTGTTCACTGTGGATGCTTTCTTCAAACTTCGCCGCCCCGGACAGCTTTTCCTCAGCATGGTCAGAGGTTAGGTTTGGGCAGAACAGAGAAATAGAAGGATTTAGATTGAAATAATCTAAACGTTTTTCATTTTATGAAGTTTGGTTTTGTTTGTGTTGAATTCAGCTATCTTGGTGCTAGCAGAATATCTGCAGCAAACGCGTTCAGGTTGTGTTCTTTGTTTGTGTGTTTTTAAAGTTAAGACAAACTTTATTTAAAGGGTGATTTTAAAAAGAAGATTGATCATAACGCGCCGTCCGCGCTTATTCATTTTAACCCTTTTATTAACCCTGGTATTTTAAAAGGTATGTGTTTGATTCTGGTGCTAAGCTATCAGCTTATTTGTTAGCTTAACTGCTAACCGGTAAGAACACGTGCTTGCTACTAAAGAGTATTTAACTGAAAAGTTGTTAGTTTTCAAGTTAGTGAATAATAGTCCCTAAACATCATTTTACTAAATTTGATAACCAAGTAAACACCATTAAGTCCCATTTCTCCAGAAAGATTTGGCTCTTTTCCAAAATACTCCCTTAATAATATTTCTTTAAATATTATTTTAATAAATAAAGGCAGCTAATTAGACACCGTTGAGAAATGGTCATCCAGAAGGTTGGTTTTATTCAGCAGATCATTATTTAAAACATTATTTTATTAAAATAATATTTATCTGAAATAGCAATGGTTGTCTAAGTTAGTTTCCAAGACTAACTTCACGTCACTTCCAGATTCTTCAAGATAATCCTTGGTTCTCAAACATAAACATTGCATGGTAATGTTGCATCACTCTTTTTGGTCATAATTTCACTCATCTCTCATCAACTTGTTTATATTGTACATAGCCTATTAGTCTTCGTTATTCTTTAATTCTGCTTGGTAGTTTAGTTGGATTGTTTTAGCATAGTAAAGAGTTTGTTGATTGAAATATGTTTGACTTTGAGTTG
>JAHUTJ010076776.1:0-10479 GCA_036250325.1 Characodon lateralis
GACTTGTATATGTCATTCCCAAGACAAATTGACGCTGTATTGGCCGCAAAAGGAGGCCCTACACCATACTAATAAATTATTGTGGTCTAAAACCAGGTGTTTCAGTTTCATTGTCCAACCCCTGTACGTACTATATGTGAGTTTGTCAGATTTACTGCAAAACCAGTTGACTCAATATCCGCCCTTACAGACACAATGTTATAAATAGAAGCTTTCATGAATAGTATAAGCTACAGTATAGAAGTATGTGACCTTCTGCAAGTACAATAGGATCAAACATGATGATGATGATAGCTAAGAAACAATAAGCAGTGGTGCCCAGTGTTGAGCCATACTAAAGGTTTTATACCTCCTTAAACACTCCCCATTTTGTTGTTATAGCCACAAACTTTATTGTATTTTAGTGGGATTTGATGTGATAGACCAACATAAAGTAATGCCAAATTGGGAAGTTAAAGGAAGACAATGTGTTGTGTTTACATTTCTTCCAGTTAAAAGTCTGGCAGGTGTGTTGCATTTTTATTTAGCCCTCCTGAGCCAATACTTTGTAGAACTGCCTTTCACTGCAGTTACAGCTGTTTTTACAGTGGTAATTGCAGTAATTTCGTGGTTTCTAACTATAACTTTGATAGCTGGAGATAGAAACTTATTTTTGCAAAATAGGCCAAGCTTAGTCAGATTGGATGGTGAGCATCTGTGAACATCAGTTTTCAAGTTCTGCCTCAGATTCTTTATTGGATTTAGGTCTGGACTTTGACTGGGCCATTAATATATATTGTTCTAAACCACTTCATTGTAGCTCTGGCTGTATGTTCAATGTTACCATTCTGTAAAGGAATCCAGTCTCAAGTTTTTGCAGTAAATTCCCCTTCCAGGATTACCCTGTATTTAGCTCCATCCATCTTCCATTCAGCCATGACCAGAGAAGCTGGTTTACTAGATTTTATATATTCCCTGCATGGCTTGTGAGAAAGTACAAACTGGACTTCTTTCAACAACGGCCTTCCT
Organism: Characodon lateralis; assembly: GCA_036250325.1. NCBI lineage: Eukaryota > Metazoa > Chordata > Actinopteri > Cyprinodontiformes > Goodeidae > Characodon > Characodon lateralis. The sequence continues at coordinate 1,009 of JAHUTJ010076776.1, forward strand.
CTTGGTACTCTTTCATAAAGGTCAGGTTTATGGAATCCATTAGAGGACACATTCTCCCACCTGAGCTATGGATCTCTGCATCTCATCCAGAGTTACCAGAGCTCCTTGGCTGCTTCTCTAATTAATCCTTTCCTCGCCCGACCTGTCAGTTTAGGTGGACGGCCATGTCTGGGTGAGCTTGCTGTTCTAGGACAACTGGAATATGATGTTTCAGGATGTGACAACCGTGAACACAGTGGTGCCTGGTACATTCTTACTCGGGGTCTAGAAGGAGAATAGTTTTGTTGTGCATAAAACATGACATCAGTGAACACACAAGCTGCAGGAGGAGAAATCGGGTGCTCTAGGGATGCCTCCTGCTGGCTTGGAGGCTCTAATCAGCAGCTTAGTTTGCTTGCACCACGGGCTGGCTCTTTTTCTTGCTAGGCTAATCTTTGTACAGTTGGACACGGCTTCTATAAAAGTAACATAGTCTGTTGAGAATTTCACTATTGCACTACACCCTAAAGGGGCAGCTCAAATCTTCTGAAGTGAAACTTTTTATTTTTATTTTACAAGTTATAAGCATTCAGAATCCTACCTGCTCTAAATCCCTCTCCAAATGTTTTCCACTTTACTGAAATGGAGATTGGTTTTAGACCTCCTGAGTTTGCAGCAAGTTACTCCCAGAGATGTACCAAAGACATAAATGTCTATGGTATCGATAAAGAATTACAACATAGACTTTGACTAGAAACTAATAAGAATACAAAACTACTGCTATAAGAGCAGCTTATATTAGTTTCACATGCTGTAGTCACAGCAGAGGTTATATATGAACTCGCTTGTGGGAACAGCACTCGTTATCCAAACGTCCCCATAGACCGATTTGACAAAAGGTTGAATTTTTGACGCATTTCTCCATTTTCTTTGGCTCAGACAACCACCTAATAAAGCCGCCTGTCAGCTGTCACAGTCTGGCATTGTAGCTTATCAGCCTCTCGTTTGGCCACTGTACGGGCTTTTCAGCCGGGATGACAGCGGGAAGCAAGAAGCACATCGCGCTCCTGTGATTCACGACCAAACAAGGGACTGTCTGGCCTGTGTTTGTTTCTGTTGGGCAGAATAAACTTGTTCCTTTTCACCATGCAGTGAACCTGAAACGGGGGAGACTGAATGTGGATGGTAAACTCCTATGTGTATCACCAAACCTCTGAGACCATCTGTTCTCCCTGTTAACCCACTAACCCTATCAGATTGTCTATTTCAGGGCAATTTTGCTTATAAAACTGCTTGTTGTATTACTGTTCTTTGCCAACGCATGTCCATCTGCTGTGTCTTACCAAGCTTAATATTTCAATCTCATTCCACTTGTGGCTCAGTTGAAATGAAAACTGATGCCCTTGTCAAGTTCACAGTACTTTTTATTCTGTCATCAACTTTTATACTCCTGTCTGAACCTAAAATACACCAGATTTGAGAAGTTGGTTTCATCCCACATCCAAATAAATGTTGTTCACAAACACCTCTTTAGGGTCTGTTCTGAGAGGGCCATAGGTTTGCAGTTAATAGCAAGACTTTGTGCCTCTGGTGAAATTATCCTGTCAGTGCTGACGGAGGGAGGAGGTGATTAGGGGAAGATAAGCACAGGAGGTGTTGTGAAAGGGAAATGAAAAGGAAATGAGAATGTGTGCGTCTCTGTGGCACCTTTCACCTGGCCAATGCTTCTCTGAGCAAGAGACATGTAGTTTAACCATCGAGTGAGGACATAAGTGAATACAAATCAAAATAAAATCCATCTATCCATTTTCTATACCCGGTTTTTCCATACAGGGTTGTGGGGGAGCTGGTCTCTAGCGGTCTACGGGCGAGAGGCGGCGTACAGCCTGGACAGGTCGCCAGTCCATCGCAGGGCAACACACAGGGCAAACAACCACGCACACACCCATTTACACCTAAGGGCAATTTAGAGAGACCAATTCACCTAACCATCATGTTTTGTAAAGCTTTCATCGGCCGATACAGATTATTGCCATTTCTGGTTTCTTTTTGCAAACTTTAATAAGCATCATTCAAAATATTCTTTTCTAGCCTTCCTGTTGCGAGCACTCAAGAAATATTTGTATTACAATTAGAAGTGATGTCACACAGTGTGTGTGCAAGCAGCAGTTGTAATAGAGTTTTACTATGTAAAAACAAAACGACTGCTGAGCTGATTGAGCTATCTTTAACATGTTTATTAATTCAATTCAATTCAGTTTATTTATATAGCGCCAATTCACAACACATGCTATCTCAAGGCACTTCACAAAGTCAGGTACATACAGGGGTTGGACAATGAAACTGAAACACCTGTCATTTTAGTGTGGCAGCAGATTGCATCCAGTCAGAGATTTGTTGCAGTCACTCCTCCTGGATTATTAGTTCGAGTCATCATCCTGCGTTCCTTTTTGTGGACGAAAAACTTGGGTATAAAGTACCATAAGTACAATATCAGCTGAATGACCAGCCAACATGGCTCTCTAGAAGATGTAGTTTTCTTTTAAAATAATAGTCTTATCTGAGATTTTACCTTTTGTGCTTCCTCTGACTTTATTTTTAAAGACCTTTTAAAGATACTGAATACAGCTACCTTTGAGTCTTCTTCACCCAGTAATGGTGTCTACAACAAAGAGTGTTGTTGTCAGCCCAACCTGTTAGCACTTATGTAGAAAGATCATTTTGAGTTTTGGACTGGCTGATCACCAGTTAGGACCTGTTAAGTTAAGCCAGTTCTGGTCACCAACTGATTTCTCGGTACATCTCTACCACTAACTACAGTGCCCCTTGATACTTATGCGGATGTGTGCATTTTTGGATTCCAGCTACTGCACAAAGGGTTTGAAATTGTTTTTAGACTGAAAATGAAAAACCTTCTATCGTTTTTGATGGTTAACAGTTAATATTCTTGCTGTTTCTGTGCAGGTTTTCACCTCAGTGGGACAGTTCGGGAACCGGCCACGTCCTCTGAGCCAGAGCTGCTCTGCAACGTAAGCGTCAGCTTCGACCGCTGCAAAATCACATCGGTAACCTGCAGCTGTGGCAACAAGGACATCTTCTACTGCGCCCACGTGGTGGCGCTCTCATTGTACAGAGTACGGAAGCCCGAGCAAGTCAAACTGCGGCTGCCCATCTCAGAGACGTTATTCCAAATGAACAGAGATCAGCTGCAAAAGTTCGTTCAGTACCTGATCACGGTGCATCATACCGACGTGCTGCCGACGGCGCAGAAGTTGGCCGATGAAATATTGTCACAGAACTCTGAGATCAACCAGGTGCATGGTGAGTGGAGGGGCTGCTTTCATGGCTGTTGTTTGGTGTTTCAGGTTAAAGAACAAGCTGCACTTTTCCATGCATATGCAGTCCAGATTTAAACAGATACTCAAGCAGATGCCGATATGTGTTTTGTATTTTCACAATTTTGTACCAGTTGAGGCCTGGCTGGAGGCTGACGTAAGAGATGAAAAGGGAAAAATATGCTAGTAAACCTGCATTTGTCTTCATGTATTGACAGAATATGCAGAACAGCTTCTTATCAAAGCGTCTTATCTAATTATTCAGAAACTTGAATAATGCCCTGAACCTAAAATAAAACTGGAGTTTCTAAACAAATAAATGATGTTGTGTTTTTATAATAAATTGTACTTGAATCTAATGTTTTGATAGGCTAAAAATAGGCTTAAAGTCTGCAAGTTTGCAGCTTCCTTATTGTTCTGCGCGCTTTAGGCTCTTGCACATCATATTCGGTTCTGCCTGACCACTTCATGGTTGAACCTTTTACTGGGTTCAGTTTTCCCAAGAGATGTTTGTTAGTTGTTCCAAAAGTTGCTCTTCTGAGCTTGGTTATAGTCACAGGATTTATGCTATTGATTGGTGTTTAAGCTGACCCAGCAGACATTAATGCATTCATTCTGAATGGTGTGCCTGTGTACCATTTCATCGGAGCACATTCACATGTGCTGCTTGACGAAAAACAGCCATTTTAAAAAGTTCCTGCATTTCATGTCAATGAATAGTTCACCTCCTCTAAGGTATCTGTTTTAATTTAGTAGTAAACCGTGAAGAGTACTGTTTTATTTAATTTGTGCTCTTAAATCGGAATTTTAAATATTCAAAATGAAACAAAACAAGCTGAAGGGGAAGTTCTGACTTGGGAAATCTCAGGTTTTTTACCAATCCAAATCTCAAAATCTAATATAGCGGCCACATGCATAAGGTAAAGTAAAGGTTAAAGTGAAATAAGCTTTTTCTTTGTCGAGTCAAGCAGACACGTATGCACTGTACAAAGCAGTTAGTGAGCATATTCATTTTGTGTTTGAATGCAGAGAAATGCAATGTTATAAGCTTCTATAGCTAAGTCGTAGCAGTAATAGTTTGTCTTGTAACTGAATGTAACCGTTAGTAGTAGTTTCTTTTGCTTGTAACTTGTTAAATTGGCGTAGATGTTATGGTCAGGTCAGAGCTGCGACTTCCAAGGTGAATGGAAATTCTTCCTCTACCAAATGTTAAAAATAAGTACATCAATCTTTTGAGAAAGCTTAGCTCCTGTCTGTTTTTTCTTTACTCATGGTAGGAGCTCCAGATCCGACAGCAGGGGCAAGCGTGGATGACGAGAACTGTTGGCATTTGGATGAGGAACAAGTCCAGGAACAGGTCAAGCTCTTTCTCTCCCAGGGCGGGTACCATGGCTCGGGAAAGCAGCTTAACTTACTGTTCAGCAAGGTACTAACCTCCCAACCATGTCATACATCACCACCGTGTTGCTGCTGTTGTTACATTTATGTGTCTAATAAAGCTACAGAAATCTGGGATAAACAAGGGATACCCCAAGGATGTGTGTTGGTATATTTTGTCATTCTTTGCTTTCTCTTCAACAATATTCAGTTTATGCACTTCTATGTCAGATTTTATCAGTGATTAAACTTTAGTTTTTTTTTAAGTCATTGAGTTAAACCTTTTTAAGCATATACCTGTAGGTATTTGTATTTGTTTGTACATGTTTTAGTTCTTTTATAGTATTTCTATTGCCTAAGGATAATTTTTTCCCATAGTCTGATTGTGAGTAAATGCAACAAAATACAATTTCGATGTGCAGGACCTGATGTATTGTGTTTTAATGACAGTAGACTGTCTATTTTATTCTGTTTTTAATTATATTGTAATCTTGTGTGATTTGTTTTGCCAACTTTTTGCTGACCCAAGCAGCCCTTGCTATAACAGCAACATTCATCCTATTTCTATTTTTTCCTGGAGGTTGATGATTCTATCCTTATTAATTGAAGCCGTAGAGATCCTTCTTTTCCTTAAACTTATATGCTTTTGTGTTTCTTTCCAACATCGGATTTTTCATAAAAGAAAAAGTAGACTTTATATGTACAGCTAACCCTAATTTTCTTGTGCCCTCCAGGTGAGAGAGATGCTGAGGATGAGGGACTCCAACGGGGCTCGCATGTTAACACTGATCACAGAGCAGTTCATGGGTGACCCCAGACTGGCGCTGTGGAGGCAACAGGGGACCACCATGACTGACAAGTACAGGCAGCTGTGGGACGAACTAGGTACAGTGATGAAATGCACATATTGAGGCAGAATATTAGCTGGTGTAAAATCTTACTGCAACACAGCATCACTACTTGATTTATTCATTATTTTACTGCACCATTTAAACTATCTGTTCTAACATCAATTTGCAAGTACAGTTCTACTAAGCGTCATATGGTATGTAAACATAAAGGTGTATGAGCCCTTTCTGTGCGCCTTTATGCCTTGGAGCAGTAATCCTCAGCACTAACATGCTGCATTAGTTGGATAGGAAGGTTCATAATCCCACTTTTCTTATTGGATGGGATGTATGAATGAACAACAGTAAACTGGTTTTTACATTGTATGAGTTTTATCTATAGAAGAAAGTGGGCTTGTGAATGAAATAAAAAAATGACATGTAATTGAGTATTCTGGATATCCTTAGTAAAAACCTCATCTGTTTAACTTTGTTTCTGGATTTAATGAGAGTGCGTCTGAGACACAAACCAGCCTAAACAAAGTTGATTTTCTCCTAATTTCTTGACCTAAGCTGCTAGTTCTGTCAGGAAGATTTGAAACAAGACTGATCACAGAAAGCTGTGTTTCCTGTATGTGTGTGAGATGGTTGCTGCCTCTGATCTCCTTTACAGATGAGCGACAGGGGTATTTATTCTACCTGACAAATCTAAAAGCAACCTTTTTTAAAACTCTTTGCTGAGAGGAAGAGAAATATATCATGTAACTGCAATTTTTAAATACAACTCAGATGTAGTTAAGTCTTCATTTTATGGTCTGATTTCTTTCTGTAAAACGGTCACACCCATCTGGATAATGTTGAACTGCTGTAGATGCTTGCTGTTGTTTCCCATTTGCTTGTAATATAGTACACAGAACCAATTTGTACATACAGTTGTGGTCAGATTTTTTCAGGGTGGTTCAACTGAAATTTGCAGCAGGTAACAATCCGATGACAAGCCATATGCCTTCTGGGAAAAGATTGTCTGGTCAGACGAGATAAAGATTGAGCTATTTCGCCACAATGACAGGAATTACATTATGAGGAGTCAACGTGAGGCTTTCAAAGAGCAATGTACCAACCTTAAGCATGGAGGTGGTAGCATCGTGCCGTGGGATGCACAAGTTGGATATAATTATGACGATGGAGTACTACCTCTAAATTGTTCAAGTTGGAAATGAAATCAACACGTGGTTGAAACATGGACTCTGTTGGATGTTTCAGCAAATACTGATCCCTAACATACATCAAAACTGGTTTTGGAGTAGATGAAGCAGGCTGAAAATAAACATTTGGGATGGTCCTGATCTCAATCCTCGTGAAAACGTGTACTATGCTTAAAAGTTAGTTGCATTACATGAAATCAACCAGTTTAATAGAGCTCTGGATGGCTACTAAATGTATATGTATATACTGGACCTTGCATGTATAAATTTGCCCCTGTGATGTTGTTATGCAAGCTTTGAACTGCAGCTATAGCTGCTGATCTTGCTTTATAAGAACTATTTTTAATATGAAGAGTTTATATGTGTGGTTAACAAATTGGTTAACAAACTTCGACATCATTTTTTAAAAACCGTCACTCACAGAAATGCGCAGCATCTTCTTAAAAACAACTTCTCTTCCAGAAAGCCTTTAATACTGTCAAGCTACAGGAACAGCTTGTGGCAGAGACTATAATCTGTTCATGGTATAAAAGTTGGCAAACACTAAATGTTTCACTGTGTTATTGTGATCCACATGGTTTAAACCATCTTTTAATTGCTGTCCACTCTTCGTTTTCCTCCTTTGTTGTGTGACTCTTAGAAATTCCTTCTCTGGATTTTGTCCCTCATGTCCCTCATGTCTGCTTCTTTGTCTACTGGATTGACCTTGCTGCCAGTTCTTGCTACCTAGGATCCTTTCGTCCTTCTCCATCTTGTCCTTTTATCCTCATCTCACCTGTTTCCTTGTGTCATCTGTCATCCTTTATTAACTCCTTAATGTATTCATGGTGCCCCTCCTCCTCCTGGTCTCCCTCTGTGTTTTTTGTTCCTGCTTTAGGCTCTTTTGCAGTCACTGCTGTTAATCTTACTTAAAAGCTGCAACACTTATCAATGTTTTTAAAAATGTATTAATATTATTTATGTCAGTGTGTGAATGACTGAATGTAGTGTGAAGCGTTTTGGGGTCTCTGGGGACTTGATAAAGCGCTATACAAGTACAGGCCATTTACTATTTATTTATACAATCTCATGCAAGAGGTTAATAATTCTCTCACTTCAAACTCAGATCTAGTTTTTTTTTATTTATTTATTAGAAAAAGCAAGACATCACATATCTGCACAATGTACCTTTGGCCTGAAGAAGCAATGTCACTCTGATATCAATTCAATAATATTCTTTTTTGCTTCTATATGTTACTATCTTTGCTTTTTATTTGGGTTTACACGGACATGTCATTTTATTTACCAAATCTTCTTTAGCATTCCTAAGAATGGTGCAGCCTAACTTTGTTTTGCTGAATCTGCATTGAAGGAGTAAAGCTCAGAGCAGTTATTTTTTGCGGAGCATCTCAAAGCAGAGTGTGTGACCTCTGGTCATGTCTGTGCAGGCGCCTTGTGGATGTGTATCGTCCTGAACCCTCACTGCAAACCCGAGCAAAAAGCTGCGTGGCTCCGGCAGCTCCGCAGGTGGAACGGTGTGGACGTGTGTCCCTTGGAGGACGGTAACCATGGCAGCGAGCTGATCAATCTGACCAACGTTCTGCCTCAGGGCCCTCCTGGCAATCCAGGTGAGATGACACCCGGTGGAGGCAGGAGCGTGACCATCCTTTGTTTTATCTCCACCTTCTCTCTTTCTCTCTCACATGTCGCCTTATCAGTCTGCTCCCTTCGTTCTGCTGCTTTAGTAACACCAGAGAGCCCTCCATCTTTACCCTCCCCCTCTCTTTTAATCAAGTCTCTGTGCTTCAATCTCAGTGCCTGCAAGCCTTATTACCCTTTCAGCGTGGCTAATAGAATGAACCTAATAACACAGTTGAGGTCATGCAGTGTTTTTTTTTGGCTTTTTCTTATTTCACTTGCCTTCACTAAATCAGAGAAAGTACCTTTCTCTGAGTTAGTAATATAATTGTAAGAAGGAAAGAGGGACTTTCAGTACTGGTGGTGTTCTTATCCAGTTAGCCTCTGCAGTTCTGTGTCATATTGACATTTTACATTTTTGTTCCTATAAACAAACAGGACATACATACAGTGCATTACAAAAATACTGAAACCCATTGAATGTTCTCCCACTCTGTCACGTCACAACCACAAACTGCATTGCATTTTGTGTGATCGATCAACACATAGGAGTGCCTAATCTTAGAGCGGAAGAAAAATGACACATGGTTTTCATATTTTGTACATCAAAAAAACTGAAAGTGTGGTGTGCATTTGTATTCAGCCTCCTCCATCCTCCTGGAAAGTGAACCTCCACCCTAAGGGTGTAGCCGCTTCCAACTTGTTTTCTTCCAGGATTGTCGTGTATTTAACTCCATTCTTCTTCCCATAAACGCTCACTAGCTTCCCTGTCCCTGCTGAAGGAAAAATATCCACAGCAAGATGCTGCCATCCCCTCATCTGACCCCATATTTGCTGTGTCCGTCCATGTCTTGCGGCAAAATTTAAATATGAAAAAGCTCAAGGGTTATAAATATTTTTCTAAGGCACTGTAGCTCTGTAGTTTGTTCTGACCCCGTAGTTAACCTATATTCTGATGGGTGTTAGCAAACTAGCACAATTATGTACACTGCTCAAAAAAATAAAGGGAACACCTAAACAACACAATATAACTCCAAGTAAATCAAACTTCTGTGAAATCAAACTGTCCACTTAGGAAGCAACACTGATTGACAATCAATTTCACAGCTGTTGTGCAAATGGAATAGACAA
>JAHUTJ010076777.1:0-10475 GCA_036250325.1 Characodon lateralis
CCTGAAATATTTCAGTTAGTGTGCAATGAATCTAAAATATATGAATGTTAAATTTTCATCATGACATTATGGAAAATAATGAACTTTATCACAATATGCTAATATTTTGAGAAGGACCTGTATAATAGGAATCATGCTGGTTAGGCATTACATCCAGATAGGTAACACAACAAAAACACTGAGCACAAAACAGCTATGTTGATTTGGAATTAATAACATTTTTTAAATAGATTACGGTAAACTCAGAAATCAGTGAAACACTTGAGGAAATGATATCTGACTTCAGTCTTGATGGAAAAATACTTAATTTCAGGTCCTATCACTGATGTTTGCCTTGTTTGCTTTTTTCTTTAATATGGTTCACTGATGGGCATATTAACTGACATGCTTCTGTCAATAGTTGAACTGTCAGATGTTTAGGTGGGCATTAAGATTTGAAGCTGATGTTAACTGTCTGTAATAATTTTTCAGATAAATACCTGTCAGTGACATTAATAAAGAAAGTCATAAACAATATATGAACTGAAAAAGAAAAACACCTGACATTGAAACTTTTGGCTAACTCATTTCTGTGCTTCCATCACTGCAGATTAATTTACATCTGTGAGGGTTTGGGAATGTTTCTATTTCATCAAAACATATTAAATGTCATTTGAAAGTCAGATTTCATAATTAAATCTGATCATTCATATGCATATCAAGATCTGTGGAGTCTGTTAGAATATTAGCTGTCATCCAATTGACAGGATTAAAAATAGATTTTTAATCTAGCAATGCACAGGGGTAAAGAATATGAACTCAATTTGTCAGACAATACCCATACAGCTCACATTGCCCAAATATGATGTACATACGTATGTTTATGTGAACTTTGTGTGTGAAAACAGTAGCGGAGAAAAAGATTCATTTTTTCTAGAAGAGCATAAACTGAGCTTCAAAACATTAATGGTCATCAGTCACACTTCATTTTCATAATTTTACCGCCCAAGCACTAAACATTTCAATCCTAGTGACATACTTTAAAAACTATTCATTCATATGCTTATTTTCCCTCACTGTTTGTCTGAAAGTGAAAAATCAGTTAATTGAAAAATCCACACAGAGTCCTCCAAATCTCTCCAAGCAAAACCAACCAGCAGATCGACTGTTGATGCTGAAGCACTGTCTTTCAAAGATTTGTATGTAGAAGTTTAAGGGGAATTTGAGAGAGCTTATTATATACAGATGGGAAAACAACTACCCATTGTGATCATTTTTGCCATGAGCCAGGAGACAAACTCCTCATAAGCCTTGTTACCTTGTTTTGACAAATAGATGTAGCCCTGTTCAGCCTCAACTACAGCGCTCTATTACAAGCCAGAATTGCATTGCTGGATGAGAATGGGCTCATCAGCATCACTAAATCACCCACACATAACACACATTGACCAGGAAATCAGTCACACGCTGCAGAGTTTCAGACCAGGCTCCAATCAGCTTTGATAAAGGAATAAAGTTCAATGGGCTAACAAAACTGACACTGTTTTGAGGTGTTGTGGAGTGGGATGAATAAGGCTGAAATAAAAATAGAAAAGGACTCAAGCTTTGGGCTATTATAGTTTTGAGGTTAACAGCCAAATTAATACTATTGGCCCTAATAAAGCAGTACAACGAATAGCCAAGTGCGATAATACTTGCAGTGTTAGTCCAACATTTACAGCACATCTCTTAAAAAGTGTCACAGAATTTATGTCGATTACAATTCAGCCTCCAGTTAAAGCTCCAGGTCAGATTTAAGGAACAGAGGTATTAGTGTGGATTGTTATCTAAAACAACTGATGAATCATTGATTACTAATTTAAATACATTGTACTCAAAGAAATATATGTTTCTTTCTCACCACCACTTTGACAATTTGTTTTGTTTAGTTTCAGTTGCAATATCTCAGACTAAATGTAGAAAATGAAAAAGAAACCCCTGGCACATGGACAGAGTCAAAGATTCACATTCACTCCTTTTTTCCTAACTCCCTGTTTTGGTCGGGCTGAGAGACTCCACTTACCTGGAACAGAAGAAAATTTGACATCTGATTAAGAAAACAAAATGTTTTAAGTCACCACAAACACTTTTTCTACAAATTCTGTAACTTCACATTAATTCTATGAAGTCACTAATGTAAAAAAGTCAATTGAAATGATATGTAGACCAACCTATCCTATATAAAAAGCTTTTAATGGTAATATTACACACAGGAACACTGTGTAATATTTAGGATCTGTGTATCAGCTCACTGCAGTATGGCCTTAGATTGTATGAGCAGTGTTCATTCTGCAGACATAGGGGACGTAGGGACAGATGAGCTGACTTGAAAAAAAAAAAAACCCAAGCAAAAAAGTCCATGGAAAGAAGAAAATCTAATCTCATCATGTCTGCTGATCTGTATCCAAAAGCATGATAGGAAAAACATAAGGATAAGATTTAGGTCTGATAAGGTTTTTGAAATTAGAGTAGCACAGAGAGGAAGTTGTAGGATCTCGGCGAGCTAAACTGAGCTCATTAAGTGAATCACTTTATTTTATGTTTTATTAGGAAACATTGTGTACAAAGCATCTATTTCACAATTCATACACCAGATTTTCTTTTGACAATCTTCCATTAATGTTCTTCGGGTACAGCAATAGATTGTTTGAGATACTTAAATCTACTCATCACCATACAGTAAAGCTTCTTAGGTCTGCATATTCAGTGTGGTAAATAGGTTATTACAGCTATGTTACAGTGGATTTTATGGTTCAATAAGTCAAAGAATAGAAAAAACATAACTTAATCAGGAACTAATAAAACACTTCATTAAACTGTAGCAAAGAATCAAATATATTTTCAAAAATAATTTCTTTGTTTGATCAGTTAAATGTATATGTCCTCATTAATATACGCATGTCCAATCTTGAACCTAAACTTTGATTTAGAAGTTGAATGATTAAGAATATAGTAAAGTTAAAGGAAAATTGACCATCTGCAGCAGTTGGCTAAACAGCTTTATGTATTAAATGTTAATACATATATATGCTGAAAACCTGATTAATAAACATAATTGATGATTGCACTCTGTGTACCATTTGGTATGACACACTCCAAACTAATTTCAATTCTAAGTAATTCATTTAAACATTTATTTAGCTACTTATGTTGGATCAGCTGATTTTGTCGCATCGTTCGAGAGGTTCAATTTTCCTTCCTGGCACATTTGATTGACAGCAGTGGGATATTCACCAGAATTAAACAATAGCAGCAGGAAGCGGGTTGTTGTATGCTGATATTTTTCATACAGAGCATGAGAAAAGGGCACCAGACTAGGCTGCACACTGGCATTATTATTTATTTAATTTTATAGTTTTTTTTTTTCTTTTTTTGTCAGCTTTTGCAGCAGCTGGTACCCTAAGAAACCATTTATTTGGGAAATGTGTGCCAAGAACCAACCATGACCATGATGCATCTCCTATGTGTGCAACAACAAAGAAAGCATAACATGTCTACAAATTTGCAGCAGTTTTGATAAAGAAAAATAACTACTGTCATCCTCACCCTTTCAAGGGGGCATGATGTAGAGAGGGAGGGAAAAAAACGGCAAAAATAATTGATGTCCCACACTGCTACATTTATAAACTGTAGAAAATGTTGGTGGTAATGAAAAATAACTCTTTCAAAGTAAAAGCCAAATTAAACATGACATTTCATGTAGAATAGAAATGGGTAATATGTGTATAAGGCCAGCCTACAGAGCTTCCTGTTGGGTGGGTCACACCTGCCATTTTGGTCAGCAGCTTAGCATTCGTTGCAGCAACTGACATCACAACCCAACAGGCATCGAAGCTCTGATGTCATCAGAGGTTATAAAAAGCTGGGAAAAAAACTTGAACTGCCATTCCAGTCGTGGCTTACAAGACTACGTTGATGAGTTATCTCTGGAGAAATAGAAGCTCACAGGCGGGTTTATTTTTCCTCCCCACTCGCCATTCCCAGAAGAGCTTGAAAGCTGGAAATCTGTGTGATACAACAAGATCAGAAGATTTATATCCAATCGAAGACCGTTAGACGCAATCCAGGCGCAGATTAAATCCACAGAGGTTTTGTTTCCAAGAAGACCAGTTTCCTCTTTGTTTTTCGGTTGAATGCAATGGTTCCTCCGTTTTCGGAACCACGACCCATCCTCAGGGCGGTCAAGAGATAAAAAAGATCGACGTCAAAGTAATTTTGTTCTTTTTATATTAAATCGGATAGGTGAATTTAGAGGTCTGGGCAGGGTTAGGATCATCGTTACTCCCATCAATACAACCCTTACATCCCAAATTTTAATGATTTCCATATCATAACTCCATATTATATAGTAAATTGCTAAAAAAAAGTGCAATTAAACACCAGAAAAAATAAAAAAAAAATTTTTTACACATTTTCCTAAAGACAGAAATATCAAAGATGTATCCCTCAAAAATTGTAATATACAATTTTCCACAAAACCTTTACAAACCACAGAAAATCAAAATGCCACGGTGAAATTCTTTTAATTGTATATTTTCCACAGTTTTCTCAGAAACAAGTAATATTTCATAAACATAGACATACAGTACATGTCATGTGAAAGATCGATCCTGTCAATAAAATCAGCTTCATCTCCACTCTCGGTCGAATCCAGACCAGGGGCCTCATGTACGAAGCGTACTTACAACCAACTCGGCATGTACTAAAATGAATGTTGCGTGAAAGTGCGTGTAAATCCACACAAATTTTTGACCTGCTGTGAAAATGTGCGGAAGCCACGCAAACTTTTTCAACCGACAATAATAAAAGACAGAAAATTAAAACTCACCTAAATACACCAAAATATGACTCCATTCAGTTTTATTTAATTCATGGAGCATAAAACCTGATGTTTTTTTATGACTTTGAGCTTTTATGGTTTAAACCAGAGCAATGAACCTGAATCACAATTAGCCTCATACAATAACATAACACACCTCAGAAAATGGTGGGAAGAACTTCAGTCCGATGGAAATTGTAACTTTCTATGTTACTGTCACCTGTAGATGGAAATGCTCATCAGTCTGAGCACTGAGGAGCATAAAATATATCATCTAAGGGACACTTGCATTCTCACTGAGAAGAAAACGGTGTTGGATCAGCAGATTAATTCCTAACAAGTCAGGTTTGATGATTTCTAAGTTTGACAAGTTTGAGACAATCACACATGTCCATAACTAGCTGGTAAAGTTGTGGGTTATTGTACAACGATGGCAGTTTTGGCTCAGCTGGAGGACATCCCCGATGGAAGAAGTTGGAGAGAGCGTTTTATTCAGAGATCATACTGATCTGCTGGCAAATGATGATGCATGGCTTATCAGCCGGTTTAGATTGTCCAGGGCAATTACTTTGGAGCTGTGCATCTCAAGTGTTACAGAGGGAAACCAGGAGGAACCGTACAACGCCAGTGCCAGTTCAAGTTCTCACTACACTGCAGTCCTTTCAACCACAACATAGTGCGTTGTTTTTCAGAAGGAGCTGACTGACATGACATGTATTTAACAGTCATCCCACTCATACACTCATATTGCTATAAGCTCACCAGCTGTAAATGAAAATGATTTTATTTAATTCAATGTGCAACCTATTTGTGGTGTGAAAATGTTTCTCAATAATGCAGTGGCAGTCTTCAACTCACGATTCCTTTATACTATAAAAATAATTATAATTATCCAATAATGATAGTTGAGTTGGGAACAAACCTCTATGTGTGATGGCGGCTTCTAGGTGATTTTTTTTATGTGACATCCTGAATGGAAATGGAAAGATTTCTTTGTATAGTGTGTGTTGTGACATTCTTCCTAATACAATTATGGAAGGCATATTCACGTCATTATAATGATCAGCATTGAGCTATGAATGAGCTAAGTATAGCAGCTAGACAGCGCCATATGGAGTTATTGCAGACATTGTAGAACTAAAGAGGTTCGAGCCGACAAACATTTTATTTTCAGTCAGGTTTGAGTCGCTGACGTCATTCAAGTAGGTTTTGGTTTGCTGTAACTGATTACAAACATCCCTCATGATCCGCAGACACAATCTCTCTTTTTTCGGCGTTTTTTCGCCGAAAGGAACTGGTTTGATTCCTTGACTGTCACAGCAACGTTGCCATGGTTCTTTGGACATGTGATTGGTGACTTCCGCTATTTATACTAATTTGCATATGCGTATTTAGGGGCGGGTACGGAGCGGTCCAAGTGCCACGTGCAGCTATGTCAAATGCACCGCAAATTGGGATGTATGAAGGCTACGTGTTCGGTGACATGTTTACGCACAGTTTCGTACATCTGATTTTGTTTTGTGCACAGCAAGTTTCAGAATTCCTCCCTACAGCACTCTTTTGCACTCAAGGCATTTCACGCAAGAAAACCATTTAATGTTAGTTTTTTGCGATTTTTCTGGATTTTTGCTACAGTTTCTTAAAAATAAAAGTAGAGAGAGTATTTAAGTTTAACTCTCCGGTTTCATTTGCAAAACAAGTATCGCTCTAGCTTATCTGGTCGCAATTCTACAGGCATTTAAAAATTTATATGCAAATGGGAGCGCTGGCGCTCCCGCCGGTCATAAAGTGTTAACTTGTTGCATGCAATCTTATTGATTGAAGTGTTTTATGCTTAACTGTTTTGATTTACTGTCTGAATACTGTGGATGCTCAACGAGCGGTTGTGCTCAAGATTGGATGCGTTTGTCCTGCTGATTGCCATTTAGCCAGGAGTCACACACGGCTAAAGGCCTCACTATGTAAGGATTATGATTATTGATTCATTAATATTTATCAAGAAATATAATTTAAAATCATAATTTGAAAAACATTAATTTCTTAACCAAAAATCATTACTTCCAAATAGAAATCAGAGATGTCCTCTGGTGTTGTGATTATGGGCTCAAAGTTCTTTAATATTACAATTAACTATTCATCATTAATAATTGATAAATTATTAACCAAAACCACAAAATGTCACTGTTTATTCAACCACTTCACCGGAGGTGGGGGAACTTCGACCTTGTTTTGACCAATAAATCACTCTTGCACGAAATAAACACAAACGCTTCTCTTAATTATATATATGAAGATTTACTGAAGCCAAATAATTCTGATATACCATTATTCTGGTCCAAAAACCGTCACCTAACTAACAAGCACTATTGTACACAAAGGGAATAAAAATGACTACCTATCAATAATACTACCTATCAATAATAATAATGACTACCTATCAATAATAATAAATAATAATAATAAAAGAAAAATATATGCGCATTGAGTTTCTATGAAGATCAAACCAGCAGTTTTATGGACAAAATGTGTAATTTGGGTTAAATGGAAGAAGTCCTCCTGTTGTGCAGATGTCTCATCCTGCCCAGACTTCTAAATGCACCTATCTGATTTAATATAAAAAGAACGAAAATTACTTTGACGTTGATTTCTTCTCTCCACTGGCTGAGGATGGGTTAGGTCTGAAGAAAAACAAGGGAGGGAGGGATCAAGCATACGTAATCACCTCAAGAAAAAAAAAAAAAAAGGTAAACTTTTCATCCGTCCAGGAGGGGAAAATATGAAGAACCGTTTAGTCGACTAAATTAACAAGGAGGAAACTCATCTCCTCGGAAATTAAACCTCTGTGGGTTTTTCACTTGTGCAGGGTGTCGGCGTTGTCTTCGATCGGCCTATGAATCTTCTGACCTTCTTGTATCATACAGATTTCCAGCTTTCAAGCTCTTCGGGGAATGGCCTTGTGGAGAAAAGGTTTGCCTGCGAGCTTTTGAAATGGCAACGAAACATTATTTCTGCGGGTTTTACAATCCCGGGTGACGTCAGAGCTGCGATGTCTGTTGAGCTGCGCATGTTCAACTGTGCAACCAAAATGGATGACTCCAACAACTGTGTAGTGGTTTTGCTCATCATTCCAAGTTAATCCAAATTGTTGTGTTATTCTCATTTGTCCATAAACTGCTGGTTTGATCTCTATCTATCCTCCAACACATATCCTTATTTTTCATTATTAGTGAACATCTTTTTGTAGAATAGTGCATGCTTAATTAGGTGAATGTTGTTGGACCAGAATAGTTTGATTATTGGTTTAATAAATTTCACATAGAAAAAGAGACCACATTGTGTTTATTTTGTGTAAGAGTGATTATCTGTCAAGATAAGGTTAGCGTTCCACACCATTTGATAAAATGGTCGATAACAGTGACATTTGGCGTAGTTCTGGTTAATAATGATCAATTATTAATGATAATTAACTAATTGTAATTATTAAATTATGTGAGCTCAATAATCACACCACCAGAGTCTATCTCTAATCTTTATTCGTAAGAAATGATTTTGGTTGGAATTTATTTCTTCTAAATTATGATTTTTTATTGATAATATTTATAAACAATAATAATAAAACTTACATCCCTCTCCGTAGGCTGTAGTGTAGTAGATAATTTATTCATGTTTCCTTTGGCACCCTATAAGTACAATTTGATAAAAATCCACAGAAATACCAGTCTGTTCTATGTGATGCACTTAAATGTGACATGTCCATTGAAAAAGGCATCATTTGGCAAGCATGAAAAGAGAAATCTTGGCAGACCCAACGTGCATTGCCCATGAGACTCTCATTATTCTCCATGAACAATTATATTTAATACCTAGTTTTATGTCTAAATTATAAGCAGTTCAATGGTCATATTAAAACAAAAAAGGATAAGAGAGCAAGAAAATATTGGGTGCAGAACTACCCTCCTATAGGCTACCATCTTATTATTGCAAGAAAACATAATTAGTTCAAAAACTAAATTGTAAGCTGAAAATAAGCTGGTGATCCATTCATGGCCTACAACTGTTTGTCTTTGCAGGATAGCAACTGGTACCATTGGGTGGCCATTGGGTGAGAGGCAGGGTACACCCTGGGCATTTGCCAGTCTATCACAAGGCAATACAGAGAAACGATGGACAAACAACCATAAACACACACACACACAATTTAGGGTAAACAATCAACCTAAAGGTTATAATTTTGGACTGTGGGAGGAAGCCAGAGTACCTGGAGAGAACACACATGAACATATGGGGAGAACATACAAATTCCATGCAGAAAGACCCCAAGTCATTATTCAAAACATGAAACCTACTTGATGACAGGCATCAAGTTTGGCTTATCTCTGGGAGAAATATATGATCATTTGGAACTGAAACAGCTTATTTGGAACTGAAACAGCTTCAGTTTTTTTTAACACAACTGTGACAAATAAGATGTTAAGACTTGAAAAGGGCCCCCTCCGATGATTCTGTATTTTGGGAATAGAAACCTGAACTGCACAAACCAATTGTCTCTTCCTGTCCCACCCACCTTTTCTCTCAACATTTGTCTTCCTGTCATCGTTCCATCTTGTTTTTCAAAATACCTTTTTTGCCCCATCTCTGATTCTCTTTAATCACACTTTATCTCTCCTTTGCAAACCATTATTTATATCTACCTTCCCTCTGGCATCCTTTTATCAGGTCTAAACCACATTTCCACCTCACTTGTTATTCAAAGAAATCATTTTCCCCTCAAATGCAGAGCTTTTGTGGCATGAAAGCATTTGTTCAAAATCAATTTCCACTACTATCTGTTATTTTCCCCTTTCATTCTCAGTTTTTAAAAGCCTCCTTTTCCTTCTCAACTCAACTCATTGTTTTTGTACATAGTGTTAAAAGAAAGTCGATTTAGCTCATTTTTTCAGCTTGAAGATTGTTACAAAACCGTTTGTATGATAAGCATAACTCTGCTTGTTCAGCGGGTGTCTAAATAACTAATTATTTAAAGTGATTTCAGTTATATATGTTTCAGACCTGATCAATAGAAAAAGAGGTGACTTATCTTTCCAGGAGACAGTCTGTAGCCAAATAAAATAATTTGATTGATTTTTTTAAGGTTGATTTTAAGGTGAAGTCTAGGTGTGTATGTTTTTTCCAAATGAAAAAAAAAAAAAAAAAAACAAGTCTAACTCCCCAAATATTATGATCACTGGGTTTCGAAGTGAGAAATAATATAATGGAGTTTAAAGGAAAATTCAACATGGAAGACTCACCACCCCGTCTCGTCCAATCACTCTTCACTGGCTGATCCAATCAACGGCAGGTCCGCACTCCTCCTCGGCCAATCATCTCCAAGGGCACTTGTAAAGACCTTCTGCATGGAAGACACCGCTCTCCTGCTTAGCATCGACGATCAGCTTGGTAGTTCCTCGCACTGTTTTTGCTATGAATCAGAAAAAGGCGGACCCAAGATTCAGCCAGACACAGTACTGAAAATTTAAAAGGTTTATTCAGCCACAGGAAAACGTCACACAGGTAACACTCCTCACAGCTTCCAGGAATCACTGAGGCAGAAAGAGGGATTAGTGACTTGTAGTCTCTCCAGATTTTGCAGGGATCAGAA
>JAHUTJ010076779.1:0-10471 GCA_036250325.1 Characodon lateralis
TGCATTCAAAGCAGGCCTGTAGCATCTGCTTTGATTCCTCAGTCCACTTCTTAACAGTGTGAACCTTGGGTTTGGAAGCTCTTAGTTTCTGTCTGTAGGTTGGGATGAGGTGGATAAGATAATGATCCGAAAAACCCAGAGCAGCCCTGGTAACAGCATGATATGAGTCCTTTAAAGCTGTGTAGGGAAAAAAAAACGTAATGCCCCTTTTCCACTGGCGCGATTTGGCCCTACTCGACTCCACTCGGCTCGCTTTGCAAGCGTTTCCATCAGTTTTTTCCGTACCGGTACGCTACTTTTTTGGTCCGTGCTCCTGAGCAGGTCTGACCACGGCTGAGTAGAGACTACATGTCACGTGAACAGACTGCTGTTCACCAATTGGCCGTGGGACCAGGGGAAATGAGAAGGTTTTCACTGAGGTAGTGCAGGGAAAAGTTAACAAAACTCATGAGCAACGACAATAATATGAAGGACCACAATGGCTGGAGCTATTTACAAATCATAAACCATGCCTGAAGGCTAAAAGAAAAGAAAAAGGACACCTCAGCTTTCTGAATTACATGCAGGCGGGTCGCTGTATTTAATAACATCCTAAATCAGCTGATCACACATAAAACCAGCTGTTCTGACGTATATTTCCCAAAACACACCAAACAATACCACCATGAAACAGCGTGTTTGGATCGGGAACCGGTGGTTTAGCGAACCAGTGTCTGCAGGAGGAGGGAGCAGGCAGAGAGCATTACATGGATCTACATTGGATCCAATGGGAGGCCCGGTGAACGAGCCCGGTGAATCCGCCAAGCACGAATATGCAAAATTCAACCTAAAACTAACTTCACCATGGTCAGAAGTCCACGGTTTTGCGCTTTATAGTCCTTATCTTCATTATTGCCATGGATTAGACAAAAGCCATGGAGCTTACACAGTCCAGACACCAGTGTCTTCTCGCTGCTTCTCCTGGGGAAAAAAAACGTAATATTTGTCACAGAAAATTTTCTGTACAAAGATTTGCAATTGTGTTCAGGTCTGGAGACTGGCTAGGCCACTCCAGGAGCTTGAGGTGCTTCTAATGGAGCCACTCCAGTTGCCCTGGCTGTGTGCTTCGGGTCATTGTCATGCTGGAAGACCCAGCCATGACCCATCTTCTATGCCCTTACTGAGGGAAGGAGGTTGTTGGCTAAGATCTCTAAGATACGGTGCAGTCGTCTTGTCCCCTTTGCAGAAAAGCATCCCTGTGGAATGATGCTTCCACCTCCAGCATCACTGTAGGGATGGTGTTACTGGGCTTGTACTCATTCTTCTTCCTCCAAACACGGCGAGTGGAGTTTAGACCAAATAGCTCTATTTCTGTTTCATCAGAACACATGACCTTCTCCCATTCCTCTTCTGGATCATCCAGATGTTCATTGGCAAACTTCATTCGGGCCTGGACATGCACTGGCTTGATCAGGGGGACCTTGCGTGCACTGCAGGATTTTAATCCATGGTGGCGTAGTGTCTTACTAATAGTCTTCTTTGAGACTGTGGTCCCAGCTCTCTTAAGGTCATTGACATGGTCCTGTCGTATAGTTCTGGGCCGATCCCTCACCTTCCTCATGATCATTGATGCCCCAGGAGGTGAGATCTTGCATGGAGCCCCAGACTGAGGGAGATTGTCCATCATCTTGAACTTCTTCCATTTTCTTATAATTGCTCCAACAGCTGTTGTCTTCTCAGCAAGCTGCTTGGCTGTTTTCCTGCAGCCCATCTCAGCCTTGTGCAGATCTACTATTTTATCCCTGATGTTCTTACACAGTTCTCTGGTCTTGGCCATTGTGGAGAGGTTGGACTTTGTTTGATTGAGTGTGTGGACAGGTGTCTTTTATACAGATAATGAGTTCAAACAGGTGCAGTTAATAAAGGTAATGAGTGGAGAACAGGAGGGCTTCTTAAAGAAGAACTAACAGGCCTGTGAGAGCCGGGANGTGCAGTTAATACAGGTAATGAGTGGAGAACAGGAGGGCTTCTTAAAGACGAACTAACAGGCCTGTGAGAGCCGGGATTCTTACTGGTTGCTAGGTGATCAAATACTTATGTCATGGAATAAAATGCTAATTAATTACTTAAAAATCACACATTGTGATTTTCTGGATCCTTGTTTTAGATTCCATCAACACAGTTGAAGACAACCTATGATAATAATTAAAGACTTCTACATGCTTTGCAAGTGGGAAAACCTGCAAATCAGCAGTGTATCAAATACTTGTTCTCCCCACTGTATCTGCATTGTAACCATCCACTAGGCTAACCATGAAAGTCCAATCCCTCACCTTTAAATAGGTCTACTGATGTATGATGAATCTTAGTCTCAGCCCTGAAATATTTTCTAACCGTTACGTCACTGAGCCTACTTCTATAAGAATGGCAGGTATTATTATTATTATAATAACTGTCTTATTAATAGAAAAGTAACTCAATTTTCCAACACCCAGCCAGGACTTATCTCCTCAGCCCTCCTCTTTTTCTGTCTTGTTCACATCCCACTCACCTCATGAACCCCTAAAGTCGCTTTCCCCCTCCCACTGAGAAAATTCTTAATGGCAGGGAACCCAAACCCTAACCCAGGCAACCAGCAGCATGTTAACAACTGAATTGTTCCTCACATTTCTACACTTAAATTTGTTGCATTTCTGAGAAGTGTTTCATGTGCTGAATAAAGGGTCTTGTGACTCTTCTCAATAGACTGATTCCTGGTGTTAAATCTGATAAAAGAGAAGTACAAAAAAGCAAGAAAAGAGGTCACTGTTGCTACCAAATCAACCAGAAAACCACTCTTTAAAACTGACAAGCTGCTTGTGGTTGAGCTGCAGCTGTGCTACTTCCAGGCTGTGCTGAATGGTGTGAACTAATAGTAGCCATCTTCTAACGGATCTAATAGAGCCTCGCAGAGTAAATCTACACTTCAAATGTAAACGTTAGAGCCATTTTACAAATCTAACAGGAATTATTCAGAGCTTTAAATCTGATTTATGTTTGTTAGGACAAATCAGTTAAATAGCTAAAACCCTTCAGTGGCTTGGTCTGTAATTTATTTTTTGTTTGTCTTTAGACGGCTCGAGGAACCTGCTTGCTGTCGTACAGTTTCTCATTAGAATGCCCTGCCTCTAAAAGGACATCCTTCCTCCAGAAGGCTCGAGAGGCCTTTGTGATCGGCCTTCTCACCAAAGCAGAGGGCGAGCCGGTCACTAGCCAGCAGGAACTTCACACCTTCCTCAAGGCGGCCTATTCTATCACCATCACTGATAAGTGGCTTGACGCTCCTAAGGAGGCTGTGGTGAAGGCTGCTCAAGCTTGTCAGCAAGCTTTAGGGATTTTTTACAAGTACTGTCATGCCAGCATTCAAGACAAATATGGCCTGTGTGTTGAAATCATGCGTCAAGTCACCCGAGTCAAGCTTCTGCTGGGTGTGGAGCCATTCCCTAATTCAGATAAGGGATCTTTTATCCCTGACAGCTACAGAAATGTCAAAGATTCCTCTGTAAATTTCACCCTGGAGGGTTTCTCAAAGATATTGGGGAAATTTCAGAAGTATCACGCGTCGCTGTGTGAGACCTCTAAAAGTTGCAAAGGGACCCAAGGCAACGTAGCAGAAAAGCTGTGTTTAACAGCATTGGATACAACTGTGGGTCCAGTCAACACAGAATGTGGTACAGAAGCTGCTGAGCAAAAACTGAGAAGCTCAGATCCATCCAATGTGTTTCTGTCTCCAAATGCTGGCTTGTCTCACACCCTGGAAAGCTCAGACCCCCTGGGATCTTCTTGGCAAAAGCTCTCCATGATTACTTTAGGCTTTCCCCAGCCCAGCAGCAGTGCGCCTAGAAGTGGCAGTGGACACGGAGCAAGCATAAGCGATCAGAGCAACATTCCCACTGAGAGCGATGATGTCAGTTTCTCACACTCTGCTGATGAAAACAAAAAACAGAAGCCACAGAGCTGTAACTCTGGTATCAGTTCCCATCCACTTCCTAAGTCTACAACTCCTAAATCCCTGAGTCATTCTCCACAGTTTGAAGTAATTCAAGGCGGAATAGAGACAGAAGACACGGACTGGATGACTGATGTTAATGATGTGGAAACCAAAGAGTCTCTGCATTCCCTGTCCCAGCTAGCTCTCAAAACCTCTTCCAGCTCCCTTGGCGAGAGTTTCGGTTCCCAGTCATCTTGGGAGAAAATTTCAACTGGCCAAAATTTTCCTATGTGTGAAAAAGCAAAGCCAAGCCATCTGTCAAAATCAAGAACTACGTCTGCAAGTTCTGATGGGAGCTTCTTTATCGTGGAAACCCTTGACTCTGAAAGCAGCTGTTTAACTGATGGCATCACAGATCAGGGCAACTCAGAGAGGTCTTCGCCTGAGCTGCAACTTCTGGAGAGCCACGATGTTCACTCAAATATAAAAAGGGCAGCCAATTTAAATCCAGTAAAACCTGGAAGCCACACAGCCTCAGTGGCCCAACACAAGCCTTCACAGAGTGTTTCAGACGACAGCGCACCCACTGAGTGCTCAGCGGAAAGCTCGTACGAGCTGCTGGGGATAGATGAAAATGGGCGCCAAGGCAATGAAGTGACTTCTGCAGAAAAAGCCCC
The DNA here is from genome assembly GCA_036250325.1 of Characodon lateralis. Classification (NCBI taxonomy): domain Eukaryota; kingdom Metazoa; phylum Chordata; class Actinopteri; order Cyprinodontiformes; family Goodeidae; genus Characodon; species Characodon lateralis. Next base: position 4,627 of record JAHUTJ010076779.1, read on the forward strand.
TCAGAACATGAATGCTTTGTGCTACAGCTGTCTGTACCACAGCACAGCAGCTGTTCCTGTTGGACAGTACATGTTGTCCCAGCAGGATTACCAGGCTCTGCTGGCTGGAATCTGCCATGACTGTCTGCTGAGGAGGCTCCACAGCAAGACAACACTATTCAGACTCCAGAGTGTTCAAACTGCCTACAGTAAGTTTATTTTTTTGAAAGCAGGAACTTCCTGTCATTATTCATGCAAGCTTTTAGCCAAATCATGCAATTGTTATAATTCCCTGCCCTAAAATAAAAACATATAATAATGAGATTATAAATGACATTTTTACAAATCTTGCGTAATGCAAAAATATGTAGCAAAAATATGAATTGGCTACTAGATCGATAGACCTATTTATCATTTCCTGCTGCTTGTACTATTGTTTCAAAAAGTACTTTTGGTAAATATTCTAAGTGTTGTGATGAACAAAATGTAAAGGTTTGCATGTTTGCAAATTATCGCTGTAGGTGCTCTTCATCTAAAGTTCTCCAAGGCCACAGGATTGTGGACAGCAAGAGAGACCTGTGTTTACATCGGGGATCTGATGGAGATGGAGGGCAAACAGAGAAGAGCTATATGGGTCCAGTTTTTGCACCAGGAGGAGAGGTTAAGCAGGTACGGTGCACAGTAGCCATGTCATTCCTGTTATACAAACTCCTTTCAACAACTTGTAGAGTATCACTGCTGCACCCTCAACTGTTAGTCAGCAGTGTACCATTGCTGATCGAAATGAACTCCTACACTGCATTAGCGCTGTTTGACCATCTGAATGCTTCTCCTCCTGACTGGGGAACACTGGAGCTGTGTGTTTAGGACCATTGGGTTCCTGTTCATCTCTCTGACCGGTATCCTTCTTCCCTGATTCTTCAGTCAGATCTCGGGAGGGTCTTAGTGGCTCAATACTTCTTCATTTTACAGATAATGGGACTTTCAATTCTGCCGAGGTTTCCTTCCCTTATGCTCTGACAAGGTCCGGTCTAAGAGGACCACGGACAATTCATTTATCGTACTTTATCATCTTTGTTCTAAAATGTCCTGACAACTGTGAGATCTTATATAGACAAGCAGTTTCACCGCAAATCTTATTCAATCAACTAAATATATCACAGGGGGACTCCAATCAAGTTGTAAAAGAATCTGAATTTTTATTAGTGGAAGCAATACTTACCTTGATGTGATTTTTGTTTTGTTTGTTTGTTTTTTAATCAAGGACTTTTTGCATTGTAAAATAGGGGTATTGTGTGTAGAGATTTGAAGGAAGTAAATAAATGTAATTCTTTGTGGAATAAGGTTGTGACAGAAAAACGCTGTTTAACCTTTCTACATGTACTATAACATCCTCAGAATCTCATAACGGTCCATGCCTGGCGCAATGATGAATAAGGTGAATTAACGGCAAATTTTTTTATGTTGTCTTTAGTTATGTTGGAAAGGATTACTTGAAGCCAAGAGAAATCCACTATCACCTAAACGACGTAGAGCGACAGATGACAGCCCAGTACTATGTGACTGAATTCAACAAGAGTCTCTATGATAAAGAGGTTTTGGCTCAGATCTTCTTCATTCCCTCAGACGCATTGTTGGTGAGCTGTGTGTGTGTGTGTGTGTGTGTGTGTGTGTGTGTGTGTGTGTGTGTGTGTGTGTGTGTGTGTGTGTGTGTGTGTGTGTGTGTGTGTGTGTGTGTGTGTGTTCTTGTCTTTGCTGAGTTAACCAGCAACATGAGGACATTTTCCTTGTTCTCACTTTTTAAATTCTGTTCTTGGGTTAAGTTTTAGGACTAAGGTGTAAATTGAGTTCAGGTTAGGCTCAGAGTTAGGTATGCACTGGTAATGATTAGGGTCAGGGTTAGACCATAGAAATGAGTAAAAATGAATGAAAGTCAATGACTAGATGTGTGCTGTTCTCCCGGCAAATGACGGTTGAACAAAGGATGAACTGCAATTATGCCACCAAATTAAAGCTTCGATTTTTCTAAAAATGTTTAGCATGAAAGAATCTTAGTGCTATGAAAGCTGAATTTTTACCCATCTTTGCAAGGGGTGCCATCAAATTTGTCTATGTCTGTATATGTAGATCTATACATAGCAGAATGTAGAGTAGCCAGATCTCACTTACAGCATTGTTGCTTGAATTTTAAATGTGACACCTTACATGCTGTACATCTTCCAATTGTCAGCGTACAATTTGAAATTAGGAAAAGAGCTGGTACTTTCATAGCCCATGGTTCAGGTAGTAGTATGTGCTGTTACTGCGGACGTTCCTGATATTATTTTAAACAGATTTTCTCTGTTCTGTTTTTCAAAAGATCTGCAACACACACTGCTGGATTTCAGACAAAACCGCTGTAATACCTACACTTGCCAGCAGGTGGTCAAAACATCGACATTAAAGGGTAACGCACATCTGCGGCATTATACGGACAACCAGTGGGGCCAGAACTGTGCAAATTTTAGTGTTACATTCACACACAGAGTTTGCATTGTTTATGCACAAACAACGCAAACTTTGTGTGTGAAAAAGAAATGAAGATTTGCATATTTTTGTCCGTTCGTGCGTTCTATAGAACAGGAAAAACGGCCCTATTATTTTCTATGAAACACCGCACACCAGAAGCGTCCGGTCAGCGGCCGACACTCCACAGTTCAGCATCCAGCGATCCTTTCTGAGCTTCTTCTATTCAGGCACATAGCTGCTCTTCTTCGGCTCTGCTCTGATAGTTCTTTTTCTATGGTTGTATTGTAGCGCCGTTTATGATGGGAAAATTGTCGCAAATGGACAAGAAAAGATTCATTTTTAAGTTAAAAAATGTATAGATAACCTACAATCTCATAATTATAAGGACAAGGGGAAAAAAGATATTGTCTGGTGATTGATTTCTCTCGAGATTGACTATTCTAGTGAGAAGCCCAAGTAAATATATAAAGAGGGATTGCTAATCTAATATTTTAAAGTTGTAGAAGAGATTTGCATAATAAACATTTTACGGTGTCATAAATTCATGTTGGTGAAGTAAATAATTTAATTATGTTTCTTATTGGTGGCAGTGCCACCTGCTGGGGTAAATGGATTCATTTTGTCTTTTGGTGGTTAGATTCTAAACGGCGATGAGATTGCGGGCTGCATAACAGTGGAGCCATACATGCTCGGAGAATTCGTCAAACTCACAAACAACACCGGCAAGAAAAGAACTGATGCCGAAGCTACAAAATATGGCCTCGCCTTCGGACACTTCACCTACCTGTTCTCAGGTGGCCAGGAAGTTGTTGTAGACCTCCAAGGTATCAGTAGATAAGTAGAACTCTGCCTGTGAACAAACACAGGGGTATATTTTTGCCACATGGAAAAAAAGTGTTGGTCCTGTTATGCACCTTTCGTCTTCCACAGGATGGACGACTGCCAACGGTAAAGGTCTGACATACCTCACCGACCCACAGATTCACTCCACCAGAACCCCTCGAGGGCCCTCGAACTTTGCTGAAAGGGGGCTTGCTTTTTTCTTGAACGAGCAACATGGACCAGCCTGCAACGAGATCTGCAACCTGCTCAACCTTCCTCCTCTCACCAAGCACCCACATGTTTAGAAATCTGGAGAGTGTATGTTCTGGTTGATGCTTCTTCTGGGCATCTGAACAACACTTCGTCAGAGGTTTATAGAAAACACTCCTGATGTTACTCTGCAGCATATGTTTTGATTAATGCAACATTTGCAGTGACCTGTTAAGTTAATAAAACCTATGTCTGCATTTAACTTAAAAAAATATTGTTTGGAATTTCTTCTATTAACTATAACTATTTTTGTTTCCAACCCACGGCCTTCTATCAAAAATGTAAATCTGTTCATTCGTAGCATATTTTATTAGCTTCATGTAAAACATTTCTTGTGTAGTAGTTGTGAAAAATAAGTACACCTTCCTTCAATTCTAGTTAGGACATAATTAAAATGGTTACATGTTCTAAAAATACTTTCATCAAACCAAATGTGCAAAAACACACAACAGATTCCACACTGTTGTTGATATTAGAAAAACATAAACCGAAATGATAAAGTGGGCGTGAAAACTAAATCCTTGCTGCTTCCATGGGATTTTAAAAGCAAAGTAGAAACCAACTGCTGCACATCAAATGCAGATCATTAACAGGCCACCTGCCATTTAACCACCGCTGGTGAAGCAAGAGTTTTCCTGGTCTGAAGCATAAAGGTGTGAATTAAAACAATGACAAGATAGAATCAGTAATGACTTTAGAGAAGCAACTATTGCTGACTGGCAACATGGGAAGGGTTATAAGGTCATCTGGAAAAAAAACGTTGAAGCTTATTAAAACTCTCAGGAGCAAATTGACCCCAAGATCACAACTGCACAATGCTCAACAAATAAATATAAATAATACTCCAAAAATGGCCAGCTAACATTTTTAATGTCATAATTCCTTAATCATTTCTGGAAATGATTACTTGAATAAGACTGAGCAACCTGGGGTTGTTGGCAGGTGTTGCCAGGAGAAAATGTCTTCTCTCTAAAGAAAACATGGCAGAGCAACTTTGGTTTGCAAAGTTATATTTGAATGAACCATAAAACTAATTCTTTTGAACAGATGACACCAAAGTACAGAAGTTCGTACAGAGGTGGTGCCAATTCAGTCTTGTTTTGCACTCACAGGATGTTTGCACCTTGCAGTCACTGATTCACCCAACGATGGAAAGTATTTTGGAGTCAACCATGGAGCCATCTGCTCCAAACCGAATGGCTGAAAAAGGATAGATGTGTTGGCCTAGTCAAAGTCAAGACTTCATCTTCATTAAATTGCTGTGGCGGGATCTTAAGAGAGCTGCACACAAACATATGTAAGTGAGCTAACACAATGCTGTGAAGATAAGGGAGAGAAAGTTCCTCCACATTATTATGAGTGACTGCTAAAGGTGGTTCTGTAGGCTGAATCATGGGGTGTACTTAGTATTTCACACACAGCTTCATCCATTTTGCTTCATCTCAGGTACAGAGGGTTGAATCTGCTTTTTATGCAAGTTTGTTTGGTTTGTTCTCTTGAGTTTAGTGGAAATTATTTTAGAAAGACTTTGTAAAGTCTTTCTAAAAAGACTTTACAAAGTCTGCCATCATACACCTGCTTCAACAAACCCACTGTTATCTGGACAAAGCCAGTAGCACTGTGAGGACTACGTTCTTTGATTTCTCCAATGCATTTAACACAATCCAACCTGCAAGGTTGCTTTGAGGCTACAGACTGGGACACACTGTGCCAGCCACATGGAGAGGACATCAATGCCATGACTGAGTGTGTGACCCACTACATAAACTTCTGTGTGGATACCACCATCCCCACCAGAACCGTGAGATGCTTCCCCAGTAACAACCCCTGGGTCACCAGTGACCTGAAGGACCTGCTTAACAAGAAAAAAAGAGCCTTCAGAGAGGGAGACAGAGAATTATTGAGGAGTATACAGAAGCAACTTAAAGTCAAGATAGGAGACATCAAGAAGCTGGAGAGCAAGCTCCAGCTAAACAATATCAGAGATGTGTGGTCAGGGATGAAGAAGATCACAGGCTTCAAGCAGAAGGATGATCAGACCGATGGAGGTCTGGACAGAGCCAATGAACTGAACACATTCTTCAATAGGTTCAGTTCAGAAACAATCTTCGCATCCTCCTCTCCTGCTCACAGCCAAACAGACATCCCACCTTCCTTTTACCCACAGGACCCACAACTGACCAGTAACACCTCAAATGTTTTATCTTCCACCTCAGCCCTAGACTCTTCTGCTTCTACATGTTTGCCTTCAACCATATCAGAAGAT
>JAHUTJ010076780.1:0-10466 GCA_036250325.1 Characodon lateralis
ATCTCTATATATATATATATATATATATATATATAGATATATATATAGATATATATATATATAGACACAGATGTGTCCCAGGTAAACAATCTATAACACTCTGCAGTCACCAGATGGCAGCACTCACTCAGTCACAGTGTCCTGGAACCAAACCCAGAGCTCAGCTCCAGGAGGGGACGGGTGATAGGGCTGCCCCCACTGCATGGTCCTCCAGTAGCCTTGTGTGAAGGAGATGTGCAGCTCTTGCACTGAGAACTTGGAGATGACCTGACCCAAGGACTTGGGGAAAAGCCTGTAGTGGGACACTAAGAAATAGAACCACATATTTAATATTAAGAAATGCAAAGCAGGTTACATATGAAAGAAAGACTTGCTTGAGACATTTATGTTTTGCATTCTTCTTCTTCTCTTTAGCTCTTCTTGCAGTAAATTTTCAGGAGCAAATTCACAAATTTCGTGGTCTTTCTTCACTGTTTCGGTTAATCGGTTAGTTCGCTTAGCTTGAAACTCAGCGATAGGGTTGTGGTGGGGAATCAATGTAACACAAAGTAGAATATGTTGCTGTCCAAATGGTTAAGTTCTGTTTACATCATGTATCGGACTTTATGTGACATGCATTTCAATATAAAGTGACTTGCAAAAGGGTTCATTCCCCTTTAACTTTTTCACATTTTCTCATGTTAAAACTGCAAACATCGACTTGTTGGCATTTTATGGGACTTTTCATGTGTCATAAACATGGTGGATGATTGCGAAGTGAAAGGAAAATGATTAAACATGGTTCTCAATTGTTTTTATGTATAAAAATCTGACAAGAGCAGTGTGAACGTGTTTTCAACACCCTGAGTGAATCCTTCGAAGAAATACCTTCCATGGCAATTACAGCTGCAAGTCATTTGTCCCTAATTTGTTTTTGTTTTTTTGGTCAGAAAAGTGGGTTTGGTTACTATAATGGCAAACGGTGCAATGAGTTACTATGAAGGTCTGGAAGAAGTTCTGAACTTGGGTTAGTTTTCTTTATTTCCTGCCATGCCCAGCTTGTCAGTTTAGGTGGAAAGATGTTTCTTGCTAGGTTTGCTGTTGTGTGTGTCTCAGCGCCCCTTGAATGTTCAAAGTTTGGATATTATTTTACGAAATAATCCGGCTTAAACGTTTGTCTGCTGGAAACCTTGGACTTCATGTTCACAAATGTTCTCCTACAAACCTCAGAAGCCTTCACAGAAACGCTGTTTTTATAATAAGATTAAATTACACACGGAAGACTTGTAAAGTCAAATTATAACACCGGAATTTATTTAGGGGTATTAAGAGTAAAAAAAAAAAGGCTGAATACAAATGCAAACCACATTTTTAATAATCATGTATTACAGTTATGCATTATTTTGTGGTGATCTGTAACATAAAATCAGCTAAAACTTGACAAGATTCAAGAGATGTGAATAGCTTTAACACACACTGTATACACATTATATGTGTTTCCACTATGTGAGTGGAAAAAAAACACATAGCAGATTAGGAACGTGAAGCAGCAATCATACAAATATACACTTTACACATCTGCGATAAATCTGATTGCTCTAATATTTATTAGAGACATGAATTAATGGCCCGCTGAGGAATCTCCCCATAATGTCAAGAATAACAGAATTTGATATTCCTAAAACGAGATTCTGGATTATAAATCTTACACAAATAGAGCTGAAAGATTTTGTTGTACAGTATTTGCTAACGTGTCAGAAGTCTAAATGGATTCATGCTTACATCTATTAATGGGCCACACTGTTGTAATACATGCAGAACAAAGTCTGGTACAGCCTTGCTGATAAACGTGAGACTTACTCTGTGTGGTACTTCAAAAACCTGAGTACTGAGTACCTTTATGCAACCACTTCACCGCAGATCATTTTATATCTGTGATCCTAATAAGTGGGGTGGCCTCCTCGTTTCTTCAAACTGCATTCTGAGTATTGATTTGAGGCACCAATATATTATTATCCTATCGTTTGTGATTCAGTTAGTCCTGGGATTTGATAAAACAGAACTCTTACTATGTCTACCATGTAAAGGGGACAAAGATTGATCCTAATTAAATTGAACATTAGAAAACGCATATTTAATTGAATTTAAAATAGGCATTTTTTTCCTCATTGAGAGCGATCGGTTATGATATTACCTTTCATCCATGGTCAGTCACTGCTGTCGGCTGGCTTACCTTTGCTTCCTCTGGTGAAGTCTGTTTCCCACACGGTGCGGAACTGGAAGCTAGCATAAATATCTCCTGAGTGAAGCGGTCTGATGACAAGCTCCTCCTTAAATTCGTCGTTAAGCTGCGGAGTTGGTGTCAGGACCGAATCTGGGACAGGAAAGTCCTGTTTGTGGGCTGCTGCTGCAGCATCATCGGGAACTGCTTTGTCAACCTGGGTTGCTTCCCACCGCCTCTCCTCTAACGGCTGTTTCGCTGAGTCCGCGGCTGTCTGTGGATTATCAGCCACACTGACACGATCGTGACCCTGCGTGGTTTCTTCACTGCTTACTACCACGTACCACGAAGAAATAAATACAAGAAGTAGCCGAGCGCAGCGAAGGCACCTGTAGGCTGCCATGTTTCTACTGAAGAGGTGATTTCCTTCCGCCTACTGACGTCACACATGGAACCAGCCAATAGCCTGTTTCCATTTTGAGTCCCGTGACAGTGGCTTAGATATGCTTTGTTTTAAGCAACACATTTTATTTAGGGGGACCATTTTATTTGTAATAAAGATGCCTGTTGGAAATCTGTATGGAAATTATTTTAAAAATTATTTACATGTTCTAAACTACTGCTGATATTTGTCAACCATAATAAATAGCTCAGTTTTATTATTAGAAAACCATTAAGTAGCCTAATACAGAAAATTAGTACACACGAAATACAGGCAGGAATTATTATCATTATTATTATTAATACAAAGAAGAGGGGTTTTATCTACACCTGTAGCAGACGGCTTACATCCTACATATATTCCTCTGACCAATGTTGCTTTATATGCGCATTTTTAAATCAAATTACAAATTAGGGGGCAGCACACCTGTTATTATTTTGACAACTCAATCTAATATGGTATTAGCTTGTAGCTACCCAAAGCAATGGACCCTGAACCCACTATGCAGGTTCGGGTTACTGTATGGCCGTTTATACCACCATAAAAACATTCAATACAAAATATTTTTTGCAGCGTTCTGGGGTGGAAATTTTGATTGTGTCGCTGGACAGGGATGGGCATCATCACCCCGCTGGTACCACCGGGGGCATATCACCCCCCCTTTCACATCCACACATCGTCACACACGGCCCAGACACACACACACACACACACACACACAGGCAGGCACACATCCACGCGCGGTGAATTTCAGCCCGGCCATGGCTCCCTGGTAGATGCTCAAAGCGGCTGTTGTCAGAGCGAATTAAATCTCCCCCTCTCCTCTGCTCTCCTCTGCTCCGCTTGCTGGTTCTCCTCCTGACCTCGCTTGCCTCCGCTCGGGCTTTTCAATATTTTATTCAGGATTCCTGCGCTGTCTTCTTCTACATGGCTACATCAGATGGACTAGACGGCTGTCTGCAGCGAGGCAGATCTCAAAGTGACCCGAACATACTCACGGAACCGGGCATCGATTTGGCTGACTGCACAGGTAAAGATGAACTTGGCATTCTTATGGTTATTTTGAACATTTATTAAGAATTTAGACGTGTGCTTATATGCTTTATTTCTTAACGATGGAAAGATGGTCTTATGCCCGCTGGGATGTCACAACAGCAAGGACAATTAGCGCTATGCTTGCAACGCTGGATGTAGAGTATTGACTGAAACAGTGAATCGTGGCGCTGCAAATTGAAAATTAATGTGCCATATCAGCGTCTCTGAACGGCTGCTATGGCTGCACGCCTTGCCACATTATTATAAAGACGCCTGTAGCTCGCTGACGTGCATGCAAGCAGTGGGCTATTTAGGCTGTTTAATATTATATTGATGTGTGAAGCTTTCACCGATTGGCGGATTTTTGGCTGCAAACAGCCTCCCTGGTTAGGGCATGTTTGGTAGCATCACCAAATCCGCATGCATGTGTGGTCCATGATGCCAGGCTAAGCGTATTTGTTGTCTTATCCCAGCCTGTGCTGCCGCGCTGTCGGTATTATGGGGAGGAAACATGGGTCTTGGCTTTAGGGTTTAACACAGTTTAAAGCTGCACATGCACATCTTATATTAGGATACCGAAACCTCTGGCTCTAAATATTGACAGCAGTCACAACCCCACCCCCCTTTATTACTTCCCCCATATTGAAGTGATGACTGGTCAATGCCAGGCTGCACACGTGATGCAAGCCATAGATGGAGATACTCCCCTCAATTCAGGCTATAATTTTAAAGAAATTATTGGGTACTGCTTCCAACATGGAGTCATTGTTTGTTTCCCTGGGGCCTGTTAGTCATCCTCTTGAATGTGGCATAGGGCTAATGAAATGATCTTTCATTAATAACAGATAACCAGTGGTGCTCTGCACTTCTATTGCAGATAAGGTGCTTCCTCCTTCAGCTTCCCATTCTTAATTTGTCCATATAACTCCTCTGAAAATGCATGGATTGATTTTTACGTAAGCATAAGGCTATTTATGGTCAATTCATGTGGGCTTGGAAAGGGCTCATTGTTTCCTCCCACACGTGGTGAGTTTTACGCACATGAAGAATGCTTGAGTGGATGATTCAGAAAAAAATGCCATGTCTTTTCACCTTTCGACTCATTTCTAATGAAGCCAGCTTGTTCACACCTGCCTGCACTCATCAGCTGCCCGCAGAACATTTTTAATGGACCGCTGGCTGAATTCGGCCCTCCCAAGGATGGTTTAATTCACACGTAGGTGAATGTGATGATGTCACAGCAGGTCTTTGACACACCTGAATAAACAACACAGCAGCTTGGCAGATCCGCCACACAAGTGACAAGAGCTGAAGCCATCAGCGTGCAGTGAAATCAGCCTTTAAAGACAACAATATATGCAAAGGGGAGAATAAATAAAATTATGACAGCAAAGTACAGCGTCAGTGTCTGGTGGTCCAAAGTACACAACATGGCCCAGCCCTCCTTTGTATCAGATCATCACTGCACCAATGTCTGGGGCACAGGTCTTTGCCAAAGGATTACTTTGGCAAAGACTGCCTTTTTCTCATTTTACAGTGGCTCATGCAGCTGCAGAGGAGAGGCTGACACTGTATTCATCCTCTGACTCAACACTGACGAGAAGAGTCAATAGAGACAAGTAACAGCTGAACATCCCACAGAATCTGAGCAATGTTGTCTTAGAAAGAGATAACAGAAGACTTCCACTGAGAAGTCTCCAATAGTCTAATTCTACTTATCTATCATTTACTAAGAATGCCATTTTTAGTTCAGTGTGTTTATATACTCACTATGGCCACTTTCAGAGGTACACTAGTTCAATTGCTTGTTAACACTAATAGCAAATTAGCCAGTCAGATGCCATGGAATCAGTGCAGTAAGACATGTTGACATGGTGGAGACAGGTTTACAGAGGATGGTCAGTAGCTCAAATAAGCACTTGTTAAAACCAAGGTATGCAGAATACCACCTAGTAGTGTCAAACCTTGAAGCAGATGGGCTGCAGAAGATCACATCGGGTGTCACTCCTGTCAGCTAAGAACAGTAACCTAAGGCTACAATTCACAAAGGTTCAAGAAAATTTTATAATAATAGATAGGAAATATGTTACCTGTTCCAAAAGCTCCTGATTTTAGCTGCAATGTTAAAATGGTAGGATTAGATTTTGGTGTAAACAACATGAAAGCATGAATCCTGCATCGTATCACTGGTTTAGGCCGCTGATGTAATGGCGTAAGGCATATTTTCATGGCACACGTTAGGTCCCTTAGTACCAATTGAGTGTCATTAAATGCCCCCTCCTCACTGATTATTGTTGCTGACCATGTGCATCCCTTTATAACCACAGTGTAGCCATATTCTGATCTCTACCGCCAGCAATACAAAGCACCATGTCATGAAGCTCCAAGCATCTCAAGCCAGTTCCATGAACATGACAATGCGTTCTCTGTATTTCAGTGGATATTATCATGTCAATATGGACCATATTCTGGTTCATATCTCTGAAGTCTTGCTAAATCCATGCCAAGAAGGATTTAGGAAGTTATATAGGCAAAAGCAATTTAACCTGGTATTAGTTGGATGCACCTAATAAAGTGGCCAGTGAGTGTATGATCAAAAGAAAGGTTTTCAGTGTACTATACAGAAAAAGACCAAACAGGTCAATTCAAATTTCACATTGTTCAATTTTGGAAATCCTCATTTACCTCTAACCTTCTGTCAATATAGATGTAGCACTGTTATAAATTGTTTGGTCACTACATTTAGACCGCCAGCTTTCAGATTCCCCTGCTAACGAAGCACCACTTTCACTCTAAGCTCCACTTTGTCATTGCAAAGTGAGGACCAAGGTAATGAGGTGGAGAGGACACCTTGAAGCTTTGCAGACAGAAAATCTGTCCGGGGGAGGATTTTTCCTTTCTGTTGTTTTTATTCTGTGAAATAGCTCAGCTGTCCTACAGAAAGCTGAACATAGCGAGATGATCACAAACAAATACTTCAGATCAAGAAGTGTGGAAAAAGTTTCAAAGACACAACATGATCAGAGATATCAACTTTAATTTCAAATAAATACAAAACATAACTTGATAAAAATCAAAATCCAATATATATTGCCATTATTTTTATTATTGAGTAATTAATTTAATAACAGTCCAATAAGTTTTAGTGTTTTCTATGTTTGTGTAGTTGTGGCCCTACATCTGTTAATGAAGCTTGAGAATGATGATGATGAATTATGCTCAAAGGAAAAACACATTTTTAAACAAGTCATTTAGTTTCCCATAGTCTTGTAAAGTCTGGAAAAGTATTTTATGTGCTTTTTTCATTTTTCCAGACCTGGGGGGCATAGAAAAAGGTGTCCAGATTTCATTCTTTAAAAGACAGAAATCAGAATTTCCCTCACTCATTCAAGAAACAATCGCCACTGTATTTCTTTAATGGTGTTTCAGCTAATACAAAAAGCATTAAACAGATATTTTAAACAAACAGAAAAGGGGTTTAAGGGTCACAAACCATGACTGAAGGACTCAAGGTAAGTATTTAATGCTTAAATGTCCAGAACGTCCCCTCCTTGAACCGCCACCTTAACGTGGTGGAGGGGTTTGAGTGTTCGAACAATCCTAGAGGCTATGTTGTCTGGGGCTTAAACGCCCTGGTAGGGTCTCTCATGGCAAATAGGCTCTGGGTGACGGGTCAGACAAAGAGCAGTTGTTCAACATTTTGTGGCAGTCGGGGACAGGGCCTCTGGACTGGCAGACCGGGGTGGTGGCCCCCATTCATAAGAAGGGTGACCAGAGGGTTCCAACTATAGGTTGATCACACTCCTCAGCCTCCCTGGTAAGGCCTATGCCAGGGTATTGGAGAGGAGAGTCCAGCCGATAGTTGAACCTCGGCTTCAGGAGGAGCAGTGTGGTTTTCGTCCTGGCTGTGGAACACTGGACCAGCTCTACACCCTCTACAGGATACTCGAAGGTTCACAGGAGTTTGTCCAACCGGTCCACATGTGTTTTGTGGACCTGGAGAAGGCATTTGAGTGTGTCCCTCATGGTGCCCTGTGGGGGGTGCTCCAGGAGTATGGGGTCGGGGGCCCTTTATTAGGGGCCATTTGTTTGAACTGGTCACTGGTGAAACCAGTATAAACATCTTAGAGCTGATGTCAAAAGAGTTTTGGCAAACTGCAGATGTAGTATAAGCCCCCTCGAAAATTAGATTGTTACAGTCTTATGAACAATGGACCATTCTCCTATCCTACCAAAAGCAAGATGTAACGTAAGAGCAGCATCTTTGAGATGAAGAAGAAGAAGTAGAGGAAAATCAAAATAAGAGCGCAAATCTAAAGATGAATGAGTTTGAAAATGTCTCGTGTGGCTACATGGAGTAGTGAAGAAATGCAGGTGCTCTAATACATTTGAAAACCAAAGTAGCAACAGAGATCCTGGTGAGACTGACTTTCTTCTTCTTGATTTGTTTCTTTTCGATCAGTGTAATACTGCCACTGAAACAATCCGTTGCAACGGCATGACTTTGTTTGGTCAAGTCTAAGAAATCTTTGTGTGAAAGCAACCCGGCCAACTGCAGGTGTGAATATTCTCACTTTTACTGATCCTTGAATCAGACCAAGAGTGTAAATGTGCCTTAAATATAAGGTTGTCCCAGTATCAAAAAATGCATTGAAATAGCTCCGTTTAGCATTTTTTCACAAATAAAAAAGTTCTCATAAGTTTGACCAGTTTAAGAATTTTATATTTTGAACTAAGATTAATCAGTCCAGATTCAATTAAAGACTTGACTGGACATGCATATGGGCAATGTACCACCCATTCAGGACACAACTAACATAATAATTTTTATTTGTATTTGCCAAGTGCTAGTGCCACCCCCTTGGCCATGCCACCCTGGGAGCTGAGCCATATCACCCAAATCAAAACTTACAAATGTTTATGGCGGCGACTTTGCCTCCCCTCAGATTAGAGCAATGTCTTATTCATAAATCCTCTGTTACAGTCAGGCGTTGATCAGTAAATATGAGTCAGCCTTATATAACATGCTCACTGTTTAGCTTCTTAAAAATATAGAAATAATAATTTATACAAAATAGGATTAGTGACACAAAATACCTTACGTAACATTCATTTCAAACGCAGTTTGAGATTTTAATGAGTTGCGTTAGGGTAAAAACATTATAATTAAACTTTGTTAAGTCTCATTGCAGGAAGTGCAACACGTAAATATTTGCTTTTCAGTAAATTATCTTTTCAATCTAGTAGAGCCTTGACAGTAGAGATGCCTAGCTGAAGAAGTGGAGCTGCACAAGAGAAACGAAAAGTCATTCAATCAGAAACTGTAACACTAACCTGATAGCACCACCATGCAGGGAAATATTTTCTTGTCCGCCCTGTAATGATGTATTAAAGTACCTTTAATGATGTTGAAAAGACGGGTAGAAAAACTGGAATTACTGCAGTAAAGTGGTCTTCTCTGCTATTGAGAATAAAGTCTTATTCTTAGCTGAAGAGACACTCAGTCCGGAGGAAAAAAGTCAAGGTCCATCTACTTGCAACACTTAATTTTACGTACTGCTTGAATTACAGTTTTCATATGTGGTTTATGAGTGAAAGGACTTTATTATTATTATTATAATTTTTTTTTTTTTTTTGCTTTTAAGCATAGTAGATAGTACTGTACAGAAACTGATTCGTAAGACTTATAGCTTTGCTTAAAAATATCTGTACCCCTTGAACTTTTTTTGTGTTTTTTTCCTATTATGACAAGGGAGAATGTGAAAGTCCAACATAAAGTGGTGGATAAGTCTGGAAAATGTTATTCTGATACCCCTTAAATAACATCCAGTGCAACCAATTACCTTCAGAAGTAATTCTCTGATTAATTAGAGCCCACTAGTGTGTGATTTTAGTACAATTTAGGGATGTTATGTGAAGACATCAGAGGTTCTTTACAGAACATTAATGAACAAACAATATGATGACCAATCAACTTAGCAGACAGGTCAAGGAGAAAGTCTGGGAGAAAATTAAAGCTAAGTTAGGTTATAATGTCATTGTAAACAGCCTTGAAGTGGAACTAAACCCCAAATCAACTTTTTTTGAACATTAACTGTATAAACTGGACCTTAATGGTATTATCTTTATGTTACTGTGCAATTTTTCATTTTCATGTAAACTTGTTTAATTCCGCAATATTTGTCCTAAAACAGTCTTAGTGCTGCCCTCTTTTGGTTGAACGCAGTTACTGCAGTTGAATTTTCCTATTGGGTCCAACAGTACATCCAGGTACATGTCTACGTCACAGCCCTGCATTCGGGTATAACAGCATCTCGCTCAGAAACGCCCCCATAGCGAGTCAGGATTTGGAATTGCGAGTATTGATCAAACTGTTCTATGCATTATACCTTCAACCATAAGCTTTACTTGAGATAATATAAATTACAGGTAAATGTAAACTTTCTGAAAGTTTGTTACTGCTTTCAATGTCACCTCATGTTAGCAATGATGCTGCTATCACTTTACCACTCAGGTAAAACTGGACCCGTTCTGTCCTCCACTGCCTCAGCAGAGCCTGCTTGGGGCCTTGCTGAATCAGCGCCTTGAGCCAGCGGTTTGAACTGATAAGGTTCAGGCCCGCTGGGCTCCATAAAGCCTCCCTTAGCCTCCAGTGACAAGGGGATCAGAATCAGAAAAGCTTTATTGCCAAGTACGTTTTTGGACATACAAGGAATTTGTTTTGGCGTAGTCGGTGCAATACAATACAAATTAAACAGTATAAACATATCTACAATATAATATAAATAT
>JAHUTJ010076781.1:0-10463 GCA_036250325.1 Characodon lateralis
ACCTCTCTCTGTCAGACTGATTATAACCATTGGAAAAGAGAAGGGGTCACACAGGTAGCAGAAATGGAGGGTGTGTTTGCACCTCAACCATAACTGAGCCGGTTTAGGCTAAACCTGACTCCCCCTTTACTCCACCATGCCCCAACATGCCAGCTACCCACACTCCTGCACAGTACACCCCACTGCACCAAGCAGGCCAGCCAGACAGCCAAGACAGCCCCACGAGAAAACACACACCGAAACCCACAGAGCCAAAACCAAAACCCACCGAGAACCCCACCGACCCCCCTCTCCCAGACAGAACCGGGACCGGTGTCAGGGACCGAAACCCAGACAGTTTCTCTTTTTTTCTGAGTTGCTGTAGACATCTGCTCATCCTGAGCCTGGTTTTGTCAGGGTTTACAGATTTTATCGTAGCATGTTACGCACACTGAGGAAACAAATGTTAATAATTTTGCAGCATATAAATAAATATTTATTTGGCACAAATGTTAAGTTAGCTACAGGCATATATCTTCTTCACGTTGTTCTGAATGTTCTTTCTCCTTCTATACAAATAATAAAATCTATTGGTTTTAAAGATTGTTAGGCCAGGATTCTTCCTCCAGAACTGGGACAACTTTTTCATGAGAGGAATAGCATAATACTTAATGGTAGTGTGACAAATTGTGCTATTTCTTAAGGAAGGCTATTTTAAAATATCTCAACATGATCAACTTCAGTGATAAAAGGGTAATCTATGTTGTTTGTCATACTTCTCTCCTTTCTGTCATTTCCTGTGGAAAGAACGCACAGTTAGAAATGTGAGATCATTACATTGTGATTAACCAGTAGTAGACTTTCTCAGATGTTTTAAAACCTCCCTGAAGCTAAAATTTTGGGTAAATTAATCTAATTTTATCACAGCAGAAACACCACTGATGTGAGATTTGTAATTAGCTCCCGGTGCTATTTATATACAAATAATGACCCTCAGTTGTACAGAGATGCACTGCTCTGAACTAATGCAAAGATAGGGTGGGAGTTACGGTGAAGCAGGGAGAAAATGTTGACTACCAGAGGAAAACACAACCTTAAAAAACAGCAATTCTTACTTTTCAGTGTATAATTTTTTATCACAACCAGAGAAAAGTGGATTGCTCCCTCACTGTCTTCCTCAAGTGCAGGAGTTCAAGTACCATGGTGTTCTGTTCATGGCTGGCTGTGGGATGGAGAAGAAGGATCGACAGGTTTGGGCCTCCTCTATCCCCATTCACTGTCAGTTTTTCTCTCTTCCAACCCTCACCTATGGTCACAAGATATGGATCTTGGGAGTCAGTTGATATATTTTAATTGATGAAAGATGGATGGATGGATGGATGGATGGATGGATGGATGGATGGATGGATGGATGGATGGATGGATGGATGGATGGATGGATGGATGGATGGATGGATGGATGGATGGATGGTAACTTGTATTCGCACTCGTTGTCTTCTGCTTTATCCGGAACCGGGTCGCGAGGGCAGCATACTCGACTCAGTAGACACACCCAGACTTCCCTCCCCCCACACATCTCCTCCAGCTCCCAGGCCAGCCAAGAGACACAGTCCCTCCAGTGTGTCCTGGGTCGTCCCCTGGGCCTCCTCCCGGTGGGACGTGCCTGGAACGTGCCTGAGGCATCCAGGAGGCTTCCGGTATAGATGCCCGAGCCACCTCAAATGGCTCCTCTCGACGTGGAGGAGCAGCGGCTCTACTCCAAGCTCCTGCCTGATGGCCGAGTTCCTCACCCTATCTCTAAGGATGTGCCCGGCCACCCTACGGAGGAAGCTCATTTCAGCCACTTGTATCCGGGATCTCGTCCTTTTGGTCATGACCCAAAGTTTATGGCCATAGGTGAGGTAATGTAGACCAACTGGTAAATTGAGAGCTTTGCTTTCGGCTCAGCTCTCTCTTCACCACAACTGACCGGTACAGTGTCCCCATTACTGCGGCAACGGCACCGATCTGTCTGTCAATCTCCTGCTCCATTCTCCCCTCACTCGTGAACAAGACCCAAAGATACTTGAACTCCGCAACTTGAGGCGCGAACTTCCCTTCATGCTGAAGAGGACAAGTCACCCTTTTCCGGTCGAGAACCATGGCCTTGGACTTGGAGGAGCTAATCCTCATCCCAGCTGCTTCACACTCGGCTGCGAACCATCCCAGTGCATGCTGTAGGTCTTGGCTAGAAGGGGGCCAGCAGGACCACGTCATCTGCAAAAAGAAGAAACAAAATCCTCTTGTCCCCAAACCGGACCCCCTCTGGCCCTTGGCTGTGCCTAGAAATCCTGACCGTAAAGTTAACAGGACCGGTGACAAAGGGCAGCTATGCCGGAGTCCAACATGCGCCGGGAACAGGTCCGACTTGTACAGAGACTGGATGGCCCCTAATAAAGGGCCACCAACTCCATACTCCTGAAGCACCCCAACAGGGCACCGCAAGGGACACAGTTGAATGCCTTCTGCAGGTCCACAAAACATATGTGGACTGGTTGGGCAAACTCCCATAAACCCTCAAGTACCCTGTAGAGGGTCCAGTGTTCCAGGGCTGGGACGAAAACCATACTGCTCCTCTTGAAGGTTCAGCTATTTGCCAGACTCTCCACTACCCTTGTATAGGCCTTACCAGGGAGACTGAGGAGTGTGATCCCCTTGTATTTGGAACACACTCTCCGGTCACCCTTCTTGTGAAGGGGGACCACCACCCTGGTCTGCCAGTCCAGAGGCACTGTCCTCGACCGCCACGCAATGTTGAAGGGGCGTGTCAACCATGACAGCCCCACAACATCCAGAGACTTGAGGTACTCAGGGTGCATCTCATCCACCCCTGAAGCCCTGCTCCTGTGGAGCTTTTTAACCACCTCGGTGACTTCAGCCTGGGTGATGAAAAAGTCCAACCCCGAGTCCACAGTCTCTGCTTCCACCAGGGAATGCATGATGACAGTATTGAAGATTGACTTGCAACTCCTCCTGATTAAATTATGTGACAGCTTTTGTTGGCTAACAGAATTAGGATTTACTGTTTTAACCTTGCATTTGTGTTTTACCGATTTATTTTGCATTTGCATTTTTAATATGTTGAGTATTACCTGCCCTAATAACGACAGAGAAGTCTGAGGTTAATCCTGGCATCCTGTCATTTTCAGTGCACTGGCGAGAAGTTGTGGTATTCCGACTGAAAGGCTGTCAGTTCAGTTCCAGCGTCTCCATGTCAAAGTCTCTGTGGGCAAGACCCTGAACCCCACATTCCTCACAATCTACAAATCAGGATGGCTTATTCAGTAAATGAGATTTGATTGGTCAGAGAGACTAGAAATATACTGAATAAAATGAGTAAATCTCCCATTTACATCTGTTATCCTTACCTGGCTTTCTAAGGACTCATAACAGCCATTCAAATGATAATGGTCATTATTAACCATTAAAGAGAAACCTTTTCATCCACATCTGTTTTTCTAATATATGCTTAAAATAAATATATAGGAAGTATTGTATGTACAGATAAAAAAAAAAATAGCTGCCTAGGTAAAAATACGCTATAAACTTTAGCTCCTCGCTGAAAACTATCAAAATTTTAGAGCTTGTCATGCAGACTCTTCAGTCGAATCCTTACAGAGCTGATGTGACAGCTGCTGTCGTGTACTGTGAATAAACGGAGAACCCCTGGATTAACAAACTGGATGTCATATCTTGATCCGCATGCCTTTTGGATTGACCCCAAGCTTGAATAAGCTCTGCACTGCCCCGGTATGGAAGCACAGCTGCTGATTGGTTTATCGAGGATAGTGAAGCACAAAGCAGTAAGTCACCAAAGGTTTTTACTGCCTATTGTGCACAGAGTTTATGGGATATTATCAATTAGCATGCTCACTGCTGTAAACAGGCCAGTCGCTTTGTGTCTTGTCAGCTTCATGCATCACTGCCTTGTTAAAATCAGACAAATGCACTTTAAAGAGCCAGATAATAAAAAGGAAGTGACCTGTATTTAAAGAGTTACTGGTCTGGCACCAGTTCTAGAATTGGGAAAATGTGCAACAGGCAGTTTGGTCCCTTTTCTGCAACCCTGGATGTAAAAATATATCTAATGCTCAAAAAGGGCTTTGCCCTTGTTCATCTACAAATTGAGAACACTTTGCCTTCATTATGTAACTATATCTAAATAACTGTCTTTGTATATGGATTTATTCTGTATACAGCTACCTTCATAGCTGCAAGATGTGGAGACATATTAATGAAACTAGAGTAAAACTGAAAACCAGCCCATTTAAAATATTCTTCATTCAAAAATTAAATACATGTTATTTTATTTCATCATGGCCAATTGAAGGAAAATATCTTGTTCAGTTATGGTTTCAACCACAGATGTTGATGCACAGCGGTTGAAATTAATGCAAGTCGATCTATTGGCAATCAAAAGAAATTAGATCCATCTAAAGATCCCTGCAAAACAATTCATGAAATTCACATTATTTTCAGGTTAGAGTCACTTTATGTAACAACTCATTGATGTAGCACATAATTGTTAAGTGGAATGCAAAGGATATGTGTTTTTGATATTTTATTGGCCTCATAGCATAATTGCCTAAGTCATATAAGCCAAAACATAACTTAGGCAATTATGCTATTAGGCTAACGATTTTTTACTTATACAAATCTCAAAAAGAGTGGCATGCAACAGCTAAAGCTCAGACAGATGAGAATAAAAATTTATGTGAACATAAATTTTCAAGTCTTGCCATGAATTCCTAAATAGATTTAGATATGGACTTTGACTAGGCTATTCCATGATCCAAACCATTCCATTGTACGTAGCTCTGGCTGCTTGTTTGGGAAACCCCAGTCTTGTCTGCAGTCTCTAACAGGTTTTCATCCAGGATTTCCCAGCATTTAGCTTCATGCAGTCTAATATCAACTCTGATCATCTTCACTGTCCCTGCTGGAGAAAAGCATCCCTACAGCATAATGCTGCCACCACCATGTATCACAGTAGGGTGGAATGTTGACAGCCTAAGTTTTTTCATGACATGCTTTTTGCATTAAAGAGAAAATGTCCAGTTATGGTCTCATCTAAACAGAGCACCTTCCTCCAAGTGTTTACTATGCTTATAAAATGGCTTGTGGCAAAGCGTAATGCAGGGTTCATTGTTTGTGTTTTGACTATTTTTTTTTCATGATCCTGCATTTCAGCCATCAATGAAACGTCTTCCACTCTGCCTGGGAATCTTAAAAACACACCTGCTGGAACATGAACCTCCACTCTAGCGTTAAGTGTTTTGCAGCCTCTAACAGGGTTAGCTCCAGGGTTGCCCTGTATTTAGCTCTGTCCATCTTCCCATCAACTCTGACCAGCTCTCTGTTCCTGTTGAAGAAAGACATCCCCAAAGCAAGATGCTGTCACCACTATACTGAACTGTAGGGATAGTGTGTTAAAGGTGATATGCAGTGTTAGTTTTCAAATAGTTACATTTGGATCTCATCTGACCAGAAAACCTTCATGTTTGCTGTTTCTGCTACATGCAAACTGTGAACACCACTTCTTGTCGCTTTTTCCAACAATGCATTTCTTCTTGCCAATCTTCTATAAAGACCACATTTGTGGAGTCCACAACTCTTTGTTCTTTCAACAGATTCTCCCACCTAAGCTGTGGATCTCTGCAGTTTCCTCAGAGTTATCACGGGCCTCTTGGCTGCTTCTTGGATTAATGTCCTCCTTGGCTGGCATGTCAGTTTACATCAAGTTCCATGTCTTGGTAGGTTTGCGGCTTTGCCATCTTCTTTCCACATTCAATTGATGAATTGAACAGAGCTCTGTGAGATGTTCCAACTTTGGGATATTGTTTTAGAACCTACCCCTGCTTCAGACTTCTCCACAACATTCCCTCTGACCTATCTGCTGTGTTCCTTGGTCTCCATGATGAGTAAAGAAGGATAAAACTAATCCGTGCTGCCCTTTTCCGATTTTTCTTTTTGCAAAAACAATTCTTCACTCCACTTCACAGTTCACTGCTCTCCTTTGTGTTGGTCTATGATATAAAATCCAAACATCAAACACTGAAGTTTGAGGTTGTAATGCAGGGATAGGACTTAACTAGTTACATTTACTCATTTACATTTACTTCAGTAACATTTTGAAAAGATTTACTTCTAGGAGCAGTTTTAATGCATACTTTTACTTTACTTGAGTGATTTTCTTTTTGAAGTGAAGCTACTCCTACTTGAAGACAATTTCTGGATACTCTACCCAACTTGAGTTACTTCACTAAATGAAGAACAAGTACATTTTAATTAAAAATGCCCATTTCATGTTACAGTGAAACTTCTTGTTTGTTCTAATGATATTTTTTGCCTACTGAGCCTGCTAATCCATACGGAGGTCAAATGAATATACAGTAAACAGTATTTATTATCAATGGAAAAGTTTTACCATGTTCTAAAATAGAAATATTACCTACTATAAGTATTGGTTTCACACGTTTTATATTGAGAAAATTGCAGTGTGTCTAATGTCAGAATTTATTATTTTGTAATTCTGTTATTTATGTGTATTTTTTATTTATTTATTTCAGTCTTTAAAATACTAGAATTTGCTCATACCTTAATATTTTGTCTGACTGATTACATTATTTTTAAAATAATTAATCAGATGTTATGATCAGTTACTCGGTACTTAAGAAGTTTTCTGACTAAAAGTTGTTTTAGTCATTAATGATTTTTTTTTTTTTTTGGATGGCTACTTTTTATTTTTACTTTAGTAAAATGTGTTGAAGTAGTGCTACTCTCTTATTTTAAATATAAGTTTCTCTTTCCATCCCATTCTAGCATTTTCTGATATGTGGTTGTGTCACAGCCGCTGTGCGAGTCAAACATAAATAACAGTTTGTTGATATGTGAGAAGAAGGCTGTGAACTCTGAGGCTGCTTCTGTTGAGCGCATACAGCGAGAGAAGGAACCTGACAGAAAGGAGAAACCGTGTAGCCTTTGACCTCTCAGCGGACAGTAATTTCACCGATGAGCTCATGTGATTTCTTTCCTCTATGTGATCGGGAAGCAGATCACCGCATGTGGTTTCTTCCTCTGGATGAAAACCCCAACCAAAGTTCCTCTGCAAGCAACTTCTGAATGTCTTCTAAATCTTTGGCGTTCCTTGGCAGGAGGCGTGCACATACGGAACAGCATTCTAGGGATGATGCTGTCATCGATTGATGGACAGGAGCTGAGTGTAATATTTAGAAGTTTAACTACGATGTCGTCATGTGCGCTGCAGCACGCTGCAGAGAATTGATGTACCAAGAACTGGCAAAGATTACCAGATGGAGTAACTAACACCTCCCTGCGGGTTGCAATTGTTTATTTTGTCCGCTTTCACGCTGGATGTCCTGAAAACATCTCGCTGGTGACACGGTGTTAACAGCGCTCTTAATTATGGTACCTCACAATCATTGGCTGATGATGAGGCTAGTTATGATGTAATCTTTCTCACTCCCTCTTCCTTGCACACAGCTACAGCCCCTCCCTTTCTTTCCTGTTTCTCCACCTCTTTCCCTGTCTTTCTCTCCTATCCTAACCAACATGGCCGCTAAGTCGGATGGAGCAGCGGTGTCTGTGGAAGATGACAACACGCCCAGGAGCCTCTCGGAGCCGGGGAACCCCGCAGCCCGGTCCCGCTGCACCGCCGCCGGTGGGAAACCCTACACCCTGCTGGACTGCTGCTGGGTGCTCTGCTCCCTGCTCGTCTTTTTCTCCGACGAAGCGACAGACCTGTGGCTGGCCGCAGACTACTACGTGAAAGGCTTGTACTGGTGGTTCGGCTTGACTCTTGTCTTTGTCGTGGTACCCTCCGCTGTCGTGCAGGTGCTGAGTTTCAGGTGGTTCGTGTATGACTACTCGGATCTTAGCGGCGGAGAAGGTTCAGCCAGCGGCAGCGGGAGCTGCGCAGCGGCGGCGGCAGGCGCGGCAGGCGCCGATGCCACAGCAGGCGACAGCACGTTAAGTACCAAGGACAGCGACCAACGCGCTGGGAACGCGGCAGTGGCGAATGCCGCGAATGTGACACCGGTGTGTACGTCCTCTGGCCCGGCTGCTGCGGCGGGGAGAATCGGCTCCCCCCGGAGATGCTGCACCATCTGTATGTGGGTCTTTGAAACCGTGCTTCACGTGCTGCAGCTGGGGCAAGTCTGGAGGTAAGACCGCTTCGGAGGTGTGCGGAACAAGAGGGGTGTGCTCGCATCTGTGTCCACGCCTGCTCCACGCGTGCGCGTGTGTGCACGAGTGTCAGTTTGTATTAAATAAACGTGCAGGGTGTAGATTCAAGAATCATATCCTGCACGGTTTCTGCTCATTAGGGAAACTTATCTGCATGTGTGTGCGGGTTCTCCATTTTTGTCTACTAGTGCATGCTTCTCCGGCTTCTTGCCGATATGGTGACAGAAATGTGCAGAAGCCGACCACGCCGTATACACCTCCTCCCTCAGAGCTCATTTGTCTCCTGGACCTAACCTTTTTGTCCAGCTCCCATTCCTGCTCTGGTGGTGACTGAATCTAGACGGATGTATACAGCTGCTTGAGCTCAGCTGGGAGCTTCTCTTTCTCCATTGCTTCCATATGTCACGGTGTAGATGTGTTGACAGGAGCTCTGTGGTTTAGACCCCCCTGTTCCTTTCACTGGACGTATTTCTGTTGATGCTGAATGTTTCTTATTTCCCTCGAGAAAGCTGCCTTTTAGATGGGAACTTATGAAATGAGAGATTGCTCCAATGTTTTTAATTCCTACACTAAATTGTTTCTATTAAAAAAAATGCTTCAGGTTCTCCCAAAATTAAGGCTTCAGTTTTCATGTCTAAAGCACATGGAGGAAACATTTCAGGGTTGCTTTTAAATCTGCTCCTCTCTTAATTTCTAGATGTATTTACTGATTCCTAAGGAGTGTACAGAGGATTTATATACTTTGTCATGTTTCACTTTCATTTGTATGTTTCATTTTACCTTTTCTGAGAGCTAGAGTTTTTATGTGGTCTGCAGATTTCCTCATTTGTCTTAGTTTTCCTTTTCCTCTATGCGCTCACCTTTATACCTGCTGTTCGGGTTTTATTGACATTTTTCTGATTCTCTTGTCGAACCTCATGTTAATCGTCTCCTGTGTTTGTTTTGTTCTGACGTAGATTAATAAATAGTTAAGTTTTGCTCCTGGACCTGGTGGCCGACTTTCTGGTCAGTTAAACTCCTGATTTATGAGTGCTTGTGATTTTAAATGCAGGAGTCAACCCTTGCACATTTTCGATCAATTAGAGAGATTTAGTTTGCTGATTTATTTTCCCCAAGATTACAATCCTGAGTTTTCTTCTCATGGCCATGGCTCTCTCATAGTCAGTGTTGGGTTTAAAGCTGAATCAGATTGTGTTTTAAGAAAAAAATTAACACCTTTCCAAGCCTTATCCTATCCAGTTCTGGGCTTCTAACAAATTCCCTTGGAAAGGGCAAGAAACATCATATCCATCTACAAAAAAAGATGTACCTGGGTAATAGTCTAATAGGCAGGCGTTACTGCATGTTAAGGAGATAATTTAGCCGTTTGATTTAGGTGCGTTGGACCACGTATGCATACGTAGGTTGCCCTAGAGGACCAGAGTTTGAGACAACTGTCTCAAAAAATTGCAATTTAGTTCAAGGTTAATGTTCTTCTTATCAGTCTCACTAATAATCTGGACGTCAAATGCCCGGTGATCATTCCAGCATCCTTCCTCCAAAGCTCTGGTTCACCTGAAGCTGCTATCTGTTGTATCTTTGTTCTTTTAATTTGATTATGCCCTTTGTGAAAGACACAAAAACAGACTTGAAATCAAGCCTTCAAAAACAAACTTGATCCAGTATTCGCCTCTAGATGACTTTATACTCCACTACTACTATTAGGTTGCACTTACTGTTGAAATAAATACCCAAGTCCCCCCCCTTAATCTTTCAAAATTACATGATGGTACTGCAATAAAATCTAACTTAATTTGAAAGCTTTTTCACCGTCTTGTTTTCTTAATAGGGCATTGCTGCTGTTGGTTAGGCAAGGTAAGTGTTTTTCAGATTTGATGCATTTCTGTAGATCCATAAACCAAAACCTTTTTTTTTCTTCAAACAAACAAGATTTTGAAAGTAAGTTAGGAGCAAAGCAAATTTACATAAAGTTAAACTAACAAGTTTTATAAATCACAATGAAGCCATTTGGCCACTTTGTCACGTTTCTGAATGCCTTTGGCATCATCTGCTGCTTCAGAGCAAAGAATCAGTCACAGATACTAAAAGAAACATGTTGGGATTATGAATCTGAGAATATTATTTAATACTTAATATTAATATTTTAATATTTTATCAAATAATATTTCGGTCTGTTAAGGGTTGTCCTGTGAATACCAGCCCAGTAAGGCGATGGTATTAGGACAAAATAGAAAGGTGTG
>JAHUTJ010076782.1:0-10459 GCA_036250325.1 Characodon lateralis
GTTACACACTCAGTCATGGCATTGATGTCCTCTCCATGTGGCTGGCACAGTGCGTCCCAGTCTGTAGCCTCAAAGCAACCTCGCAGAGCTTCTTCAGCTTCCTGTGACCATTTTCTCACAGTCCTCTTTATTATGCTGATGTTATTTAGCAGAACCTGTTGCCACAACTTCTTTAACACTATATTTTGATGGTAAAATGTAAAACTCTAACTTGAAATCACAAATCTGTGGCAATTAATGAAAAGATAAACTAACTGAAAATTTGACTCTTATGAGATCTTTTTTCATTTAAACTTCCAAACATCCCTTTCCCATTGCCTTGCTGTTCATTCCTTGAGCTCATATGTACCTGCTGTATTAGAAAACATCTGTAATCTCAATACGATATGTCATTCACATGTTTTTCTATTTCAGTTCTTAGAAAACAAAAATGTGAAATTCTGACTTATTACATCTTCATTATAGCCCGATTACTTAAGAGCCAAAACCAGAGACAAAGTTTGTTCCCATTTTGTGGGTGGTAATACAGATATGTTTAACATATTAGCGTTTCAGTCACTGTTTTTGGAAAAAATTATATTTCTTCATCACCAATAACTTACTAGTACGTGTAGTAGTACATATTCAAAAAACCAACAAACCCAACAGCCATGACGTGCGGCTATTTATTCTGGCAGAGAACAGATGTCAAACAGGTGATCTTTATTTAACCCCTAGTGAACCACACACTGTCAAGGTAGTTAATGCATACCACTACTGTCCATTGATGAACATATGCCAAGGACTGCGTTGGAAACATTTCATCTGGAGGTCAGAGTTAAGTCCAGTTGTGCCTAATTTCACTAACTTGCATGCTATTTATTGTGTGTGCTATGTATTGCAATCTCTGCTTAAATTATATTCTGACAGCAGAAATACAAACAATTTGTTCTAGGTTAGGGTTATTAAATTGTAGAAAGCTTAAGTATGAAATCAGAAAATGCTGTAAATGCAAGTTATTCTGTATTCCTTTCTAAGTTAGCGTTTTTAATAACATGTTTCATGTGGGTCTAAACATGAAGAAACAAAGCACATTTTGTCCAACATCTAGTCCTGTAATGTCTATGAAGGGTGTGTGTCCCAGGTGCAGATTTAAGTGGAACTTCCATCCGTTCTGTGGCAGTGGCAGACGTGCGGTATTAAGTGGTGCCTCCGGGATGCAGTTCTCATGTTGTTGAATTTTGACATATCTGTGTGCGGTTTGGCTTAACTTGTGGTCAAATTGCATATGTTACAGTATCAGAGAACTAGGAAGGAGATGCTGGGTGGCATTTACATAAGGCAGCTTATCTTTCTCTCTGAAACTCAAGGCAGAAATGGAATAGTGTGATGGGTGTGTAGCAACCTGACAACATGATATGCACACCGCAGACTGCTAGATCCTGTCTATGCAGGAATTATTAGTGGCTCTTTTCTGCATAAACTTGCCTATGCAATTCATTCGTCCATCCATCCATTCTCTAAACTCACTTATCCTTGCATGGTTGCAGGGGGTTACTTACATATCTCAGTCATTGGGCGAGAGGCAGGATACACCCTGGAGAGGTTGCTAGCCTATCATAGGGTAAAAGAGAAAAGCAGGATGGACAAAAAAGCACAAACACACTTACACATAAGGGCAAATTAGAGAGACCAATTAACCTAATGGTTGTGTTTTTTTGGAATGTGGGAGAAAGCCAGAGTACCCGGAGAGAACCCACACATGCATGGGAGGAACATACGAACTCCATGCAGAAAGACGATGCCGGGATTCAAACCCAGGACCTTCATGCTGCTAGGTAACAGTTTTAACTACACCTTCATGCAGCCTAATTCAATTCAATTCAATCCAATCCAATTCAATTCAATTCAATTAAATGCAGTTAAATTCAATTCAATTGAAAAATACTTTATTAATTCCCAAGGGAAACTAAATGTTGTTGCTCATATTATCCAAGTTTCTTCAGAGTCTTAGATGCTGATGTGTGTGGGCAGGAAGGATCTTCTGTAGCAATCAGTAGCCTATTACAACAGATCTGAAGAAGCCTCTGACTCAAATTTAGGTTTTAAAAAAACATATAAAAAAGTAACAAACACTTTGACATTTTATTTAGTAAACATTAGATAATTCAGGAACCCATTGACCACTGAGGCATCACATATGTACAGTATCTAATTGCATTGATAATCCCACATATTTTGTATTGCATGACAAGTTGGTCTCAGGGACGTAAAACCACTGGAGTGATTATAGAAACGATCTCTTAAGATTCATGGTAAGAAGACCAGTTTGTTTCATTATTGTCATATTCTTACCAAATATAATATTCTCAGTTTTGACAACTTAATCAGGTGCACAAACTTATGTCTTGAAGATGTTTCATGGTTTTGCTGCCCGTCCTTTAAAAAAAATTATATTCCTCAACTCAGGGAAAACATCTCGAGTCAACTATTCAACATTTGTGGTGAGTGTATGTAGAACTTCTTTCTGTAAAACAGTGTTCCCAAGTGTGGCCACACAACAGTGGAATACCCACAGACCTATTGCTAAGTACAGATTTTCATAGGTTCTCACACATGACAAAAAAATGGCTTCTTCTAAATCAAACCTGTTCTCACAATGTAAACTGATGTGAGCGGAGGCGCCTGCTTTGAGATTATGAAGGCAGTGGTTGAGAGTAGAAACCAAAACATGACTTGAAACAAAACAAAAATACAATGACCCAATCTAACCAAAGAAAATGTCTTGCAGAAATAACAGAACTAAAAATACACAATGAAAAGAGTACAAGAATAAGTAAGTAACCAAATCTTAGGAATGAACTATAACGCACCATGTGGAGAGCATAAACAATAACAATCAGAGACAAGACCCAAAACAGAACTCAGACATCTACAGATTATGAAAACCTAATCCTGTTTCTCCTCAAATCTACAATCTTCTTCTTTGTTTTGTTCACCTTCATGATAAAATTATTGTTTCCACACCATGCCACAAAGCACCAGCAACTCCCGATTTGGTTAAAGACAAAGATGCAGAAGCAGAAGAATTCATAGGAGGGGTGAAAGATTAAACTGTTGAGGCGTGACAGGAAAGCTGTGGGTCAATGGAGGATAAGAGTTCAGTTTGGCTGATGGCAGGAGAGGAGGAGGCTGAGCTTGTTCCTGAACTGGACCCATTAAAGAATATGTTCAGTTTATTGGATTTGTCCAGGCTTCCATCTAGCTGATCTTCCTTCTTCCCTCATCCCTGACTGACATCTATTATATTGTTCTACTGGAGCTTGCTCTCCAGCTCAGCTCAGTCACCTTTCCTAGGAGACACTGATGGCTTTATTCCCATTTTACAACCAGCAGTCATATTCTATCATGCTGTTGTAAACCAACACAATGATGTGACTGTGGCTGAGATTTTTTGTGGCTGTCTAATCGGAGTAAACCCTCCTATGTATGTCAGCCAGTTCCTCTAAGAAAGGATTTCACTCTGTTGTACAGAAAGAGCATAGCCCTTCTTGAATACAGTGACAGTAGCAGGAATCAGCATTGTTCTGTGAGTTGGCTTTTGAAGAATTGATCTTTTATGGTGAAAATATAACCATGTTATAAATGTGAATGAAAGATCTTTTCCATTCACATTTTCAGTCTTTGGGTGTATAAAAACCACTGTATCTATCTCTCAAGGCGAGGACTTTATATCTTTTCCGCTCAGTTCGTTGTCAGCTCAGGGAGATTTTAGCAGTGATCCGTAAGAGAATGAGAAACGTGAGAACACAGAGCATCACCAATTTTAAGATACAAGAACCTGTCTCATCCTCTGAGGTGGGGAGTTGTCAAAATGAAATTTCAACCTCAGTTTCTAAAGCTGGAGTGAAGTACTTTATATGTTATTGTGTCTTTTTTAGTAGGATGCAATGGTGCCCATTAAAGCAATTTTAGGCTTTCAGGTGTAACAGGAGGTGAAAGCTGAATATGGACTAAACCTAACCCTTGTGTCTACTGAATGGTCAGAAAGGCCTTTAGGAAATTTAAGAAGGAAACTTTGTTTAGCTGTCTATCTGCCATGATGTACTGATTTAAATCCTGGCAAAGAAGTTGAAACTTACTGGGACCTGCACTTAATCTGACAAGATGGAAATCCATTTCTACTAATATCAGAGATCTGATTGCTGGAGCCTGTAGAGGGAAACAGAAGTGTGGTTAAAAGCCTTTAGAATATTTAGTCCCATTTTCTTTATCCTTTTAGATTGTGAGTGTTGTAAAGGGAATGTGCTTTATGTATCTCGGATAGCTTGTCAATGCATAAGGGGAGGATTATGTCTCATAAGTCATGGTGATGCAGGATTTTTTCTGGTTCTTTATCCATGCTAATAGTCTTAGAAGAAGAGGGAATGGGACTGGGGGAGAGATCAACTGCTTTAACATAACTTTTAGCTTAGACTTAAGTGGGAAGCATGAGTGTAGTGAAACAAAAGGATAAATGACAGAAAGAAGCAATGATGAACTGCTCTGCCAACATGTGGTGTAATACACAAGCACCTTTGTGTTAGATGAAATCAATTTAACTAGGAAATTAGATTTTTCTGCCATGTCACTGATGTGATAATAGTATGCTGTAACCTTTCAGGGCCCCTGACAACACTCATATCTCCTTTAGATAGGAAGACAAAACCTTATGATTGCAAATCTACTGTCTGCTGCAAATGAGAAAAATATGACAAGCTGATTTGACTTTATATATCTCATGTGTCAAAGACAATGTTGTTCTCTGCACAGCTCAGTCTAAGATAAGGTGATGTCTGACAAGGGAACAGAGGGTAGATATAGGAGGATAAAGCAATCACGCTATCACAGCAGAAAACTAAAGACATTAAGGATGTGTCCATGCTGTTTTAATTTTTGGATGGCTTTTAAAAAAATTTAATCTTAATGCAAAATTAGGATTCTGTTACCATTTCTGAAGTTAGCTGCATTGTGTCACAAACTGGAAAAGGATGTTAAAAGGGGGCATATCATGCTGTTAAATCCTTCCTTTGCACACTTAAATCATTTAGTTGTGGTCTATATAAAGTGGAACTTCAATTCTTTGGTCTGGACTCCTTGTTATTGTAGCTCCACAGGCTCCTCTTTTATTCCTGTTCAGAGGTGCGTCTGAGAGCAACTCGTTTTGATACTGTCTTTTTAAATGCTGTTGATGCACTTACCACCCCGCCCCCCTCCAGGTCAAGGAGCAATACCCTTTAACCTGTTTGGCCATTTTTGTAGTTTGATAACAGATACACAGTTATCGATCGGTGCAAAAACAAGACAAAAACGGTTTAAAGAATGCAAAACTGTTTATGTAATAATAATATTCAAACCTACAGTACAGTTATGTCCTCAAGGAGTTAAAAGCAACACACAGCACTAACATAAGCAGAATGCACAATGCTACAGCTATCAAAACAGTGGTCAGGACGTCATATCACCATACCATAAATTCATGTCTAAAATAAACTTTGTTGTCATTTAAACGTTATTTGCAGCTTACCGGTACGCTGAGTCCATGGTTTCCATAGACAGAAGGAACTGGCCCTTTAATTAGATGAAGTCTTTCAGCAAATCCTTCTTGATACTGGCAGAGGTTGCTGAAGGCACTTGTCCTTAAAAAACTTTGCACAGACAAAGAGAAATTTCTCCACAATGTGGGTAAATTTCCATGAAAAATGTAATTTAGCCAGGCATTTGGAAGAGGTTCTGATGTTGGGGGACTGTGTGATGAATTGTGTGGGTTAATACACCCAACAACCGAACCGTACTTATGCTCTTGCAGCGTAGGCATACTTGGGCTTGAGCTACAAAATCGCAGCAAGAAATAAATATGGCGGATATGCGACATTGATCAGCCAGAAGCCCATGACCTTGTCTAGCTGTTCCGCAGCAAATACTGTGAACTAACGATTCAAAAAAAACGTAATATATAATAGAGAAAACTGTACAGGCTGAAAAATCAGACCCAAACAGAATATAAAGACATCAATGAAAGACTTGAAGAGACTACATTCAACTTTTCTGTGCTCCTACAGACTCCAAGTACACAACAAAATGCATTTAAAGGCTAAAAAAGTATATTTTGCATGATATGTGCCCATTAACTGATCTAAATGCAACACTGAAATCCAGAAAGACTCAGTCTCTGCTTGCCTGAATGTGAGGACTTCAAACTGAAATTTTACTTCATTCTCACGTTAATACCGAAATTTAGGTCAGCTGTGTTTTGCCATGTGGTGTAAGTTTATTGTAAAATCAATAAAAAACTGAAATAACTCTGGAGTTTACTTGAAATGAATAAATAAATGTATATATAAAACTATATGCATCTAACTTTTTATCAAGACTGGCCCTAATCGGTGATCGACTGCTTGGAAACTAAAAAAATCGAATATGTTTCCCAGCCAGTGACTGCACTATACCTAACATACCTAACATTGGCCCCACACTGACCGCATATTTCAGTAAAGCTGGTCTGGTTTATTCTTTTGAGCTTCCAAACTCTGCCTTTTTAATGAAACAAGCTGGGTTTATTAGCTCCCTTTTAGAAATTTTAGGGTTGATGTCTGGAAATATTATTCACAGCAGTGGTTTCCAAAATGATCCCCACTTTAAATCAGCAAGTGAGGGCTCTATAGAACCTTTCCGGAAGTTAAACTGATTTAGAAAATTGATTGGGGTTAGGAACACGTATGCAATAAAAAAAAAATGCTATAAGATTGGCTGCTGATGCTATTTGTGATGTTAAGACTCCCACAGAGTCAGGTGTACTTGACTCCGTGGATGTCCGCGTGTACTCGAGGCAAACTCAGAATGGACAATAAACTGCTTGGAGGGAAAAGATCTCCACATCAAACTGTTTTATATGTGATACCGAGCTGATAAGGATAGAGCACTCTGCAGGATCCGACAGGTGAGCAGTGGGTGCCCTGGTGGAGAGGAAACGGGGTTAGGCACCCAGCTAGCTCATCAAACTTGCTACTATCCATTCAGGAGTATTTAAAGTGTTTCTCGCTGGGCGCGTGGTGGTGAAGGGGTAAAGCACATTACCCATGTATGAGGCTACAGTTCTCGACGTAACCATCACGGGTTCGGGTCCTGGCCCATTGACTTTTGCTACATGTCTTTTCCTCTCTTTCTCCACCCTATTAGCTGCCTTTCAATTTACAAAATAAAGGCTACTAGTGCCACAAAATATAAAAAAAATATAAAAAGTGTTTATTGCTGTCCATCGTGTTTATGTCCGTCACCAGCGCATTGGATTCCTCTTCCTCGTCCTAGTGTACTTTTAATAGCCTTTAATAGTCAAAAAGTCTTTAACTAGGCAGGAATTATTTCTTTAACTACAAAACAACTCCACTAAACCTACCAATCAAAATTAAGGAATAAAGACAACTAACTAACCAACAAAAAAAGCATGCAATGATATAACAGTTCAGTGTGGATATTCATGTTTAAGAAGCAAGGTTCATTTTGAGGAATTGGAAAATCCGGTCAAATTAGTTTTAAAACTAATAAATAGGTATGTGTTCCAACAACCAGTGACAATCCAAATCAGAAGGGTAAGTAAAACATTATGTTAATTAAATTAAATAAAAAAAATAATAATTTGCCAAATTATATATCAATAATCCTATTGGACAGTTGATTCTTAATGTTTCCAAGAGAAAAAAGTAGAGAATATTTTTGGGTTACTTTATTCATACAGAAAAGAGGTCAGCAGTTATAAAACCATGCAAACAGCTTAACCTGGTGCATATAACCATAACTGGAGGCTGGCCAGCAGTTTGTACTTAGAAATGTAACCACTGGTGATGTAAGCATAAGTCAGTCTCAGGTGTCAAATGTAGATGCATGTAGCGCACATGACTAAACACACGATAGAGCACAGAAGTACGCCTCCAGCCAAAGCAGCCTGTTTTTATTGTGTCCACGGCCAGGCCAGCCTCACAGCTGACTGGTTTTCTCATGCTACCAGCAGAGTACCATGTGTTCATCTGAAAGCTACTGGAGGATGAATAAGCCTAGTACTCCCTGCATGCTGTTTCCTATTAAATGGTAAGTGCTGTGGCTCGGCCTGCTGGGCTTGGAATATAGGTATTACACCACAGTGCTTTGTGATATCTAGAATTCAGTGCACTGTCCCCTCCTTTTAAACACATCCCGAGTGAGACAATCAGTAGGTTTGTACCCAGCTGGTTTGAGGCAACAGGAATGAGATTGGTGTGCAGCTCGCTGCCAAACACCAGGTGTGAAAGCAGGAAGCAGCTTAGGTAAGCAGAGAGTACGTCAGCCTGTTTGCTTTCATGCATCTGAAAAAGGATGGCTGCAGGACATACATCACACATACAGTTCAAACCAGATGCTTAAAGCCATGTTATAAAAAGGCATACAGTCATTTTTACTCACTGTCTGACATTAAATCGGGCTAAACTTAGGACAACCTGTAACTGATAACTAAGTAGCCATAGTATGAGGATCAAAAAAAGTGTCTGTTCTGATCAAAATCTATGGAATAACAAAGAGGTCCAGTCTAGTCTGTTTATGTTGTAGCCAGTGGAAATAATAAAATGGGCTATTTCCAAAGAACATGGACCATACAGATGATCTCCTCAGTAAATGAGCTAACATTGCAAGGCGTCTGAACCTCTTTAACAAGCACCAGGAAACATGTAACTAATGGAAACATATTACTAATGTGTGGTCCATCCGGGTTACACAGAGGGTACATCAAACTGACCTGCACACATTCTGCAATCATGTATGTCACAATCTGTGTGTGGACTAAATTCTAGTGAGAGGCAAGCTGGTAATCTCCCAAATCACTCCAAAATCCAAAAATATGTTTCTCACCACTCAATTGTCCAATATTCTAATCCAGGCAGGATAGAAAAGCAAGCGATAATCGCATTTGTGTAATCACGCTGACCACATAGGGTTTAGCAGTTTAGCTTTGAGTGTATTTTTTGGTGAGGGTACTCTGCAATGAGGCATGTTAGCTTGAACCCTGATGAATATCTGCTTGTGTTACACAGTTCTTTCAACCCTAGACCTATTAAATCTAAACAAGCCCAACAACTGACAGGTAACAAAGGGTGTAAATGAGCTGTGAAAACAGCAAATGGCTTGAACTGTCACATTATACATTATAATGGAAAAAGTATTCACTTACCCATCCAAGTCATTGAGTTAAGTTGTTCCAATAACTACGACGGCCACATGTGTTTTAAATCCAGCACCTAGGCATACAGACTGCTTCTATGGACATTTCTGAGAGGATGCTTGGTCTCAGGGGTTCATTGAATTCCAGTGTGGTACCATGCTAGTTGTGTAAAAAGTCAAGTCTGGAAATTTCCTTGCCACTAAATGCTCCAATGTTAGCTGTTAGAAGTCTTATAACAAAGTGGAAGTGTGGAAAGTGAAAGCTCAGCCACAAAGTGCTAGGCCCCTTAAAATCACAGAGCAGGGTCAGCAGACATTCAGGCGTGTAATACATAATAGCTACAGATGTTCAAACTACAGGTGGTCTTCAGATTATCTCCAGGACAGTGTGACAGACAGCTTCATGGAATGGGTTTCCATGACCAGAAGCTGCATCTAAGTCTTACATTATCACGTGCAAAGCCAAATCTAGGACACACCACATTAACACTATCCTGCAGTGAGGATTCTTGCCTCTCTGTCTGGCCAACCAATGTTACCTTTCTACATTGTATCAAGTGTAAAGTTTGGTGCAGAGGGGATTATGGCATGTGGTACTTTGTCAGGAGTTGGGCTCAGGCCCTTAGCTAGGACAATCAAAGGCTTTTGGTAATAGTGTATTTATGATGATTTTTTACTGGTGGTAGAAACTGCATTTCATGTTGATTTACCTGCACCATAATTTTCAGGCCCTTACCTGCAGAATAGTATTCAGGAGGGCCTGAGACAATGATAGACAGTTTATAAGTCCAGCCCTGAACCTTTGGACTTTGACTTTTAGCTCGCTTTTAGGAATCTAGATCCTCCAGTCCCTCCATATCATTGTCATTAATTCTGTTTCCTCAGTCCTTTAAACCAATGTCACCTCTGCTAACTGCACAAATCTGTACATTTATTTTTCTTTTCTATGCCTAGCTTTGTTTAGCTTCTAATATCTTAGTTTGTTTCTCATTGTCTGCTTTTATCTTTTGTAAAGCACGTTGTGTGTCAATGTGTTTAAAAAGTGCCCTATAAATAAAAACATGCCACTTTTTAAAAGCAGCTTAGAAAATATTGGTTGACAATGGTTTCTCCAAAACATCGTATGTATATATATATATATATATATATATAGATATATATATATATATATATATATATATATATATCTATATATATATATATATATATATATATATATATATATATATATATATATATATATATATATATA
>JAHUTJ010076783.1:0-10455 GCA_036250325.1 Characodon lateralis
GTGGACATCCTGATAGTAAAGAATTACAATAGTCCAGCCTTGAAGTAACAAATGCATGGACTAGTTTTTCAGCGTCACTCCTGGATAGGATATTTCTAATTTTGGCAATGTTCAGGAGGTGAAAGAAAGAAATCCTAGAAATCTGGGAAATATGGGATTTAAACAACATGTCCTGGTCAAAAATAACATCAAGGTTTTTTACTTTATTACCAGAGTTGAATTTAATGCCATTCAGGTTAAGTGATTGACTAAGCAGTTTGTGTTTCAGACTGTGGTCCAAAGAAAACGACTTCTGTCTTGTCTGAATTTAGAAGCATAAAATTTAAAGTCATCCAAGTTTTTATGTATTCAAGACATGCTTGAAGTTTATCTAACTGGTTGGGCTCATCAGGATTTATGGATAAGTAAAGCTGAGTATAATCAACACTACATTGAAAATTTATCACATGCTGCCTGATAATTTTACCTATTAGAAGCATATATATAGTAAAGAGAACTGGCCCAAGGACTGAACCCCGTGGTACTCCACAATTAACCAGGAAGTTTGAAGAAGATTTGTCATTTACATGAACAAACTGGAATCTGTCAGACAAATAAGATTTAAACCAGCCTAGTGCTGTTCCCCTGATCCCTACAACTTGTTCCAGCCTTTCTAAGAGAATATTGTGATCGACTGTCTTCAGTTAAATGAAGTCTTTTTGTAGCATATGCTGTAAGACAGCCCACAACATGATGTTCCCACCTGCAAACTTTACGATTTTGAGGTGTTGTGCACGACCATTCTTCCTCCAAACATGGTGCGTCCAATTACATCCAAACTGTTTAGTTTTTTACTTCGTCTGGCCAGACTATATTATCTGAGTATTTCACTGGCTTTTTCAAATGTATCTCAACAAACGTTAAACAAGCTTGCGTCTTCAAGCACTTTTTCTACAGCAGTGGAGTCTTACGCAGTGAGTGCGTATAGCAGCTTTCGTGGGTGAGTGAATTACTTTTTTTTGTTTTTTAAAGAAAAATGGAGCCTGTTATTTAAAGCTTATATTAATTTGCAGAATGCAGCTGGAGTAATCTCTAAATGTCAACAGATGTCAGCTGGTTTCTTGCCTTTTTATGCCTTTTGCACATTTTCCTTGATGTTCTCATTACGTTTTCTCTGTGTCATTCCTATTTTTTACCCATAACTTCATGTATAGACTAATATGTTTTTATTTATTTGTATGTGGGGATTACTTATATTAGAAACTTTTAGTGTGGATTTTATGTCAGTGGCCACATTACAAATGTTTAAACTGAGAAAAATGATGTGTATAATGTTTTATTTTATTTTATTTTTAATTATAATTAAAAACAGTCCAAGATTTATCATTTTCTTGGATAATCATGCTCTTGTCAGACTAGTTTTGTCAGAAAGTAATAAAGCTTTGCAGCTATTCTACAGGGATTCAAAGTGAGAGCTGGAGTCTCAGGAAACTCGGTTGGCTCTAATGTGGTTTGATCAGGGCCGGCCGCTAGCTCACCTCTATCTCAAGATCTTCTCTGGTGCCGAGCGCCTCGGAGGCTTTCAACCCTTATCGCTGTGAAATACATTAAAGGCGAGATTAAAATAAGAGAGAATGCCAAAGGATGTTCTGCAAAGACTGTGTCAGGCATCTTCAGTTATATCCAAAGTTGTCTGAATAGCTTGAGGAAAATGGAAAAAGGATGAAATATAACACTGATAATTTGGTGATATTCAATATAGCATCAGATTTTATAGTATTCAGCAGTCTACAGCTGCTGAAAACACAATGAAATACCATGCATCAAAATATAAAGCTCACAGTGGGGACTGATTCATTCGAAAAATGCATGGGATTTTCATGCACAAAAACATGCAAGAGTTTCCAGATCAGTATAATTCACAAAAGTCCTCATATTAAACCTCAGTTTGTACTTGCAAGCAAGCAACGTCTATCTGCACAGGCAACATTTGGTAACTTTAAAATAAAACAATATACAATTATTTAGAGGAGAAACCACAAATATTTCTGTATGTAAAGCCAAGGCACAAAGCTTCAGATTCATAAATACCAGGACCAATAGACAATGCACCACAACTATTAAAACATAGCAACATAGAAAAAAATCTGCAGGAGTCATGTTGAAGGTGATGGGAGGCCCGGGAGAGAGCACACAGTAACCATGTTGTAGGCCCTTAGTTCATTTATTAGTTGAAGGTAGTGTTATGACCACAAAGAAAGCAAAAATGTTCCTTTTTATTGAGACTTTTTACAGTGGCTTGCAAAGTAACTTTTTAACATTTTGACACATCACAACAACAAATGTAAATGTAATCTATTTGGATTATATGCAATACACCAAAAGTATTGCATGATTGTGAAACGGTAGGAAAAATGTACATTTGTATTTAGTCAGCCTCAGTCAATACTGCGTAGAACCATGTGTAGTAACAGCTGTAGCTCTTCTGGAGTATATCCCTATTAGTTTTGAACATTTACTGACCTAGTTTTCTTTACAAAATAGCTCAAACTCAGTCAGACTGGGTCAGGCTTAGTCAAACTGGATAGATAGAAATTTAGTTTTTAAGTCTTGCCACAGATTCTTAAAAGGATTCAAGTTTGAACTTTGATTTAGGCACTCTGAATATGCTTTGAATGGACCACTTTTTGTAAAACAACTTGAAAACCATTTACCAACTTTCTTTAATTTCATAACCTTGTTCGGCTTTGTATTGGTCTATGACATAAAATCCTTATAAATGACATTTAAGTTCGTGGTTGGAAAGTGATGAAATGTGAATATTTTCACTGAGGTTAATTTCTGCAACCCTCAAAGATAGGACTATTTATTTCCAGTGTCAATCCAAACTTTGTCCATCTGACGTTTTCTGAAACATGACATAACTGGTGACCAGTGTGTTGAATGGAGAGGGAGTAAGATGTATTTCAATACTGTAGAGACTCACAATAAGAAACACAAAATGCAATTAGAGAAGTTACACAACGGATGTTTATTTGTTTGGCGCTCAGACCCCAGAGGAAGACATAAATGCTGATAATGCATGAACTTGATTGAACGTCTCAGAATTAGAATTAGAATTGTCTTCCCCCCGGATCTGATACTGGTGATGGAGAGGAGGCCTGATGGTAAGGGAACTGGGAATCCGATGGAGGCTATGAGGTGGAGGAGGGTCGAAGCTCAGCTGACAGCTGGGAGATCCATGAATGGGAGACTTTAAATGAGCCTTGAAGGATCATTGGCTGAGGATTACTCCGGACTTGATGCTAATTGGATGGAGCGGAGACGCACGGAGGAGCCATTGGATGAAGCTGGAGGAGTGGGTGAGTCTCCCAGATTGAAATTTCGTCATTACTCCATAAAATGCAGTTGAACAGAATACAACTTTACTTGTCTTTATTCTTTAGTTATTTGACAAAGATCCCAACACCTGAGTAGATCGCACAAGACACAAAAGCTATTTTTTGACACAAGATGGAAGCCAGACAACATAAAAAACATTAGACTATGCCATTGGTTTAAGCATCATAGCCATCGCACAGAGAACCCTGGCTTTTCTGTCCTGATATTCTAAGAAACATCCAACAAACATTGTACCATATTCAGATGATGGGGTTAGCAGATGTGTTCCTTTGGGTAACTGTATATATGGGGTGAAATGAAATAAAATGGCAGAGAAGAAGGCCAAAGAATCGACCAGCCAGTAAGTCAGAGGTTAAAAGCTTTACTAAAAGGAAAGTTAAAGAAAAATGACAAAAAACAGTGAGAAGATATAATAATAGATAACATAAAAGGAAGATGGTTTTATAGAACTCAAAGAAATGTTAGAGAAGTTAGAAAAAGAACAAATACAGGAAAGAATAATTACACTACGGCTGGGACACTCAAACATTACACATAATAGGGAAACATAATACAGGCAAAAATAAATTCTGTGGGAAAAGTGAAACAGTAAAACATAAGTTATAACTAGAAAATACATGAGAGAACAGAATTGCAAATCTTTTTAGAACAAGAGTCCTTTTGATGTGAGCAATAAAATAATTTTTTTAATTATTTGATGGTAACTGGATTTTTCATATATATGTATAGTTCTTTTAGTGTGCTTTGTGCTGATTTTCACTCCTTTGAGGTTGGTGGTATTGCACCAAATTGTTGTTTTCCAACCGCCTTTAAAATTTAAGACACAGAAGAACAAGAGAAACCTTTTGATCCTTACTGTTCACCATGTAAGCGAGTGCTAACGTCTTAAACTTACTGGCCACATGGAAGACTTTTTGAACATTCAAAGAAGAAGCTTTGAAAAAGCTTTACGATCACTGTTTGTTTATCCGGTGATTATTGTGACTGAAGCCTGAGACTCACTGCTTGCTTATTTTGCTCAGTGCTTAACTGGTTGAGCTCATAGCAGGATTTTGAGTTCGCTCTATGCAGTTGGGTAGATTGGGAGTAGCGTTAGTGTAGTAGACTTGCACTATTGGGCTTTTGTGCTTTGCCTTTTTTTTCTACTCCCTTACGTCTTACTAATCCGTGTACACACATCCATACCTGAGTTCACATATGCTTGGGCCTCACTCACTCACTCACACACACACACACACACACACACACACACACACGCACACACACACACACACACACACACACACACACACACACACACACACACACACACACACACACACACACACACACACACACACACACACACACACACACACACACACACACTCCTCCTGTTGTTCTATAATACCATCTCATTAGACTGATATTCATAGAACAATACCTGACAGAGACAGTTTGGTTCTTAATAATAATTAAAAAAATCTAACTTTATTAATATTTTTGATAATTAATAATTATTAATTATAATTATTACTACTTGCTGAAAGCCGAAAATTGTTGCGCTACACCAATAAAGAATATTGCCTCCTCTTGTGTACAAACATGACAGAACTGGCTGTAAAAAAAAAATACTCAACTGGGTTTGTTCAAGTGTGTCAGTTGATGCTAAGTTATCTGATATTGATTGTAAAAATGAGTGAGATTAAATTACACTTACAGTACCAAATAATTATAAAACATGTCCTTATTGTTATTATATTTTTCTATCATTATTATTTATTTTATTTAATTTCATGGTGGCAGCTGAAGCACTGCCATTAATGACTGCACATCCCTGATCTAGAAGGTTCTGCTGCTGTTTAGAACAATCAAAATTGTTCTAAACTGCAGCTGTAAATGTTTGAACAAACTGTTATGTGATCATTTATTACATGTAGTACTATATCTGATCTAGAAGGTTCTGCTGCTGTTTAGAACAATCAAAATTGTTCTAAACTGCAGCTGTAAATGTTTGAACAAACTGTTATGTGATCATTTATTACATGCAGTACTATATCTGTACAGTACTACATGAAGAATAAATAAAAGTTAATAGACAGAAATGAATTAACCTTTCCACTCAAGCATGGGCATTTCAAATCAATCCATATTCCATGCTCCCTGGAATTCACCATTTTTATGCCTTCACCTTGGAGATGCAGCATCATTCCAGTATTTGCTCCAATCAGTTATGCTGAGACAAGGTCAGTAGAGGGAAGATGCACTCTAATTAATTATCTTCATAAATGATGCATGACGGATTCAATCAGTCTTCCTAATTTCACACCACAGAGCCTAATAAAGAATTTCAAATATTTAACCCAGCCAGATACATCCTAAAAACTATTAAACTAAATTAACATTATATGTAACAAACACAAAATACTCTGGAAAAAGCCATATGGATAATGTTAT
The DNA here is from genome assembly GCA_036250325.1 of Characodon lateralis. Taxonomy (NCBI): domain Eukaryota; kingdom Metazoa; phylum Chordata; class Actinopteri; order Cyprinodontiformes; family Goodeidae; genus Characodon; species Characodon lateralis. The sequence continues at coordinate 5,818 of JAHUTJ010076783.1, forward strand.
AAAAAAATTAGCTCTGAAAGTTTTTATAATTAGTTGTGGAAAGACAGTTCAGATTCTTTCTCTCCTAGATGAAGCCACTAAAGGAGCTACTACTCCCATTAACAATTTACTTTGGTGTTCTTTTTGTGTGTATGCTCTGTCCTCTCACACCCCCAGTAAGTCATGGCAGATGGCCGCTCAGATGGCCTGATTCTAATATGGAGGTTTCTTCCTGGTAAAAAGGGGTTTTCCTTTTCACTGTCACTACATGCATGCTCAGTATGAGGGATTGTTGCAAAGTCAACGAAGCAACACAAGCAACTGTCCACTGTCGCTACATGGAGTTAATTCTGCAGTTTAGTGATTCGATGCAATCTGCCGGGTATCCTTACATAGAAAATGTTTTAACCAATTTAAATAATAAACTAATTTGACTGCATTGTTTGATAACAAGGATTAATTGGAATGCATGTACTTGACTTGGAATCTGCATGATTCGCTTAAACTGACTTTGTAAAGTACCTTGAGACAACGTGTGTTGTGAATTGATGCTATATAAATAAACTGAATTAAATTTAATGTCATAATGGTTGATATAAACAGGTTGTTTTGATATGTAATCATGTTAAAATTGACGCATTTGCCAATTGATGTTCTCATAGTGGAGTGTTTTGAAAAGTTACCAAAGAAGGAAAACATGGCTTCCGTTTACAATTTATGATTAATACTGTTAAACGGATGTTTTTTTACATACAGTATCTACAGTATTGTTCTTTGCAGTTTGACACAGCTTTCTTAACACCATTCTACTTCTTCCTTCTTCTTTTGGATTTATAGTTTGCAAACCACCTTAAAGTCACTCTGAAAACAGATTCTGTAGACTAATTTCGTTTTTCTTAAGGACCCACAGTGATATTGGTGTCACTTCCCATTTGTACAGTGAGGACAGTTTATTTTTAAGGTGTAAAACTGACTTTTAACTCTTCTAATCCCCAAAGTGACATCTACTAAAAATCCTGAAGTTAGTCATGTAACTAGTGGGAGACTCTAGGTACCCAAAACATCACTTCCAAAGTCTTGGTACACCTAGGAAGCTAATTCCACTAATAATTTTAGAAACATTTGTAACCTTCAACTCATTCAGCAATTGGAATCCTTAGATAACATGTCCTATTTTGTATATAACCTAGTTTGATAACATTTCTAAAATAACTTAATTTAGAAGAGGTTTGTCAGATTTCATTGTGACATAAACCCTGGGTAGCGAAAAGCAATTATCAATGGACACAAATTTCCATGGAAAAAAACCTTTGAAATCCCTCAGTGAACATTCAAGAAAATGTGACAAACCTAATAAGCTCCATACTCCACTAGAGTGATTCAGAAAGTTCAAGGAAGAGATGCTGCAGTTGCTAATGTAACAAACAAATTCAATACCACTGTTAAGGAACTAGAAATACTGATTGAGCTCCACCTGCACATGATACTTTGCCAAATGCCAGGATATTGAGAAGATTGGGAAAATGACACAAGGTGTCCAATGGTGAAAGATAAAATGTCACATAACCAATTTCAGACCCTGCTGACATTTCTACGTTTCATTGACAATGGAAATTTGTCTAACAGACATGGGAAGGATAAGTGCTGAAATATCCATCCATTGCTTGATATGTTTCACAAAGTTGTGGTAGTATAGGACAATAGATGAAGAAGTGAATTTGCGCACTGGCTTTCCCATACAGCAAGTACTGCACACATATACAGAATAAACATAAACAACTTCTTTCCAAAACACAAGAATGTATTAACAAAACATCAACTTCAAGTTAAAATACTTCTGTAAACAAAACCTTTAACTAGGCTAGTAACATTCAACTGAACAACAAAAAAAAAGGAAAAAGAAACAATACGAAAACAATAATGGCAAATTGATTCTTAATGTTGTGTTTATCAGCCACCATGGTGATAAGTTGAATGGAGTTTGGGAATACCATGAAGGCATGGTGATGTCCCATCCGGACACAGTTAAGCTGTGGCAGTAACTAGCAGCCCCTCTAAGTCCCACGTGTACCCCAATGTGCCAGTAATAATAATATTAATGTGTATATGAGCGTGGTGCAAACAGAAGGGCTGTATAGTAACAGGCAGAGTGAGCCAATGGTTGCTATTATATAAACATTAGCAGGGTTTTTGCTTTAGCAGCCAGAATAAACTTTACATTACTTTGAATCCACGATTCTTCTTTGAAGATGTAGTCTTTTACTCATCCAGGTAGATCAAGACATTCACACTCGAGTGTCTCCCCTTAGCAGTTGGTGGAAAGCTACATAAAGTATGCTGCTTTGTGCAGGCTTTTATACCTCTATGGGGAATCCAACTGTGTGGGAACCCTCCTTCCTAGAAGCACATAATGCCAGTGGGTTAGTGCTATGCATTCTGGGATTCAGAGTTCTTTACCAGTATCTTTTGTTCTCTGGTCATAGAGTTTAGTCCCTGTTCATGTGGCTGGGGTGGATCCCTAACAGTCTTAAGTGTAATTAATCTCAACTTCCTGTGAACTCAAAACACAAGCTGGTATGACATAGCCCCTCCCTTTAAGGGCGGATCCCAGATGCCCACAAAACAAAACCAAAACAAACATCTGACCAGGTCGGGTGGAAGGGGACCTCGGAAGGAGTGCAAGAGTTCAAATGGACGGCCCGGAGTCCGTCCCCAGCAGACCCAGAGTTCAGGTGGATGGCAACAATGGAGCAGGCGATCTGCAGGCAAGCAACGCAGGAGCTGGCGGCCTGGAAGCCTGGAAGCCTGCAAGGCAGGAGCTGCCGGGCTGCAGGCCGGCAAGGCAGGAGCTGGCGGGCTGCAGGCCAGCGATGTAGGAGCTTGCAGTCTGCAGGCCGCGCGATGCAGGGGCTGGAGATCCGGAGGCCGGTGGAAAAGGAGCAGATGATCTGAAGGCCGGCGATGCGGGAGCTTGAGATCCGGAGGCTGGCAGCGGGACCAGGAGAACCCATGGTGGAGCTCAGAGGTGCGGTGCGGAAACCGCTGGAAACCAGGCGAGCGGTGCAGAGACCGCTGGGACCTTTCGGGAGGCCGTCAAGGCACAGCAGGTGGAGAAGGTGCGTTCTCACACCCTCAGGGATGGGAACAGGAAGTGGAGACAGCTTGTCCACGAACTCCTCCGGAACAGGAACCAGGGATGGAGGCAGTTCGTCCTCAGAGCCCTTCAGGACAGGACTGGGAACAGGAGCAGGAAGTGGAGACAGTCTGTCCACGAGCCCCTCAGGGGCTCGGACAGGAACAGAGTGTGAGGGCGGCTCGGGTTGGGACCCCTCCGGAACAGGACCAGGAACAGGATCGGGGTGTGAAGGCGGTTATTCCAAGAACCCCTCCGGAACAGGACCAGGAACAGGGTCGGTGTGAAGGCGGTTCATTCATGAACCCCTCTGGAACAGGAACAGGATTAGGAGTCGGGGGCAGTGGCAATGGCTTATCAGGAGCAAAGCCATGAGCCGAAAAATCGCCTTGAGCTTTGGTGGAGAGGCAAGCGGAGGAGGGAGCAGGAGGCCTCCTCATAGAGGCGACGACCTCACCCAGGGACCTTTGACGCTCGGCCTCGATGGCTTTATGAATCTGAGGATCTTTGGGAAAGAAAAAAATCTTTCCATGCCACCAGCCAGTCTTGAAGGTTGCCTGCTATCTCCAACCTCCTCCATGGAACCAATGACACACGAGACCAGACAATCAGGGAAAACACAGCACAGGTGTGGGCTTGGGGTGCAGGGAGACAGAAAACAAAGGCCTAGACCAGGTAATTGAACAAAAACACAAACTCAAGAACTCAAAACACAAGCTGGTATGACATCTATATGATGTGTTAATTGAGTTACTGAAATAAATTAAGTTTTTGATAAATTCTATAATATTGAATATGACTGTATATGTTACATCACAGATCTATGCCAGTTGGCAGTTATTTAAAAAAAGAGAAATGTGTTACTTATGATCCATTTTGTAATAACTTATACCTTCCATAATTTTCATAAACATGGAAATGGATCTGAGTTCTCAGCCTCCATAGCTAACGGGTTTAACTCCTCTTAACGGAAAAAAGAAAAAAAAGAAAATCTCTTTGACGTTACTACTTATTACTTTGGTTGTGGCTGTGCACTTCATGCAATCAAGAACTTCTACTGCTTCTAATCTGTTTTAAAATGCCACCATGAAGTCATACCAAATACGTTCTGCTTAACAACAATGCCAACACAGTCTAATTCTTAAATATATTCAGCCAGTTAGAAGTAGGATTTGTCGCCTTAGATTGTATCCTAATTTGCATAGATTTACCAAAAGTTCATAACCAACCTCAACTAATAAAGATTGATTCATGCATGATTGGCCAGTCAAGAAAAAATTACAAATTAATTTGCTGAACTGTTTGGATTTCTTTGATTTTCTGATATGTCCAAATAAATGTAATAGCCCTACGAGACATTATGAGACCCTACCCTTGGCTCCAGTGTCAGGGTTTTTTTGTCATTTCAGAATCAGAATCAGAATCAGCTTTATTGCCAAGTTCGTGCATACAAACAAGGAATTTGACTCCGGTACACTTTGCTCTTTTGTTCTGTTTTTGCATTACAGAATATACAAATTTACAAT